>JAHPZR010022819.1:7500-18053 GCA_019787425.1 Platygyra sinensis | reverse complement strand
TTGTTTTGTCTTCTTCCCTACAACTTTTCGAGTAAAAGAGAGACTGTTCACTGTCTACACTAATCACTACCCAAGCCACTATGAATGAAGTTTCAATTGCTTGCATTTCATCAGATGACTCTCAAAAGAAATTCTTAGATGAAAATCTTATGGCAAAGCGACTCAAGTTATCAGATGATGCCATCTTCAACATGTCAAAATCACGGCACAGGCGAGGCTGGACGTCAAAGAGAGGAACACGCATCAGCAAGTTTAGAAGATACGAGATTTAAATGATAACAACAATTTGTGATCAGTTTGTGGTAATTAGTACCAGTATTTGATAGTTTATTATTTTGTTGGAAACCTCATCCTTCAGCGACACTGATCCATAGATCAGAGATTTTGAATTCACTATGGATTCGAAACACTGTTATTTAAAAGCTGACAGAGTCAAAGCTGACGGTAGTCAACGATCAGCTTTATCCTACTTTGAACATTGAGTATGAAAGTACAATGCAAATTGTACATTTTGAATATAAATATTTACCTTGCATGCAGCGGAGTAAGGAGACTCAATTCCTTAAATAATCGATATTTTGTATTAATTTGCGTTCAATTTACTCAATCAAGTTGTACAGAAATATTAGGAGTTCCACATGGACACTCACTAAAAGTATAATAGCAGAACTTTGTTCGATCATGTAAAATATAATCACAGTCTACTTATGGTATATAGTACAGTGTATAAGTAGATGAAAATTGAAACACATTTAACAAAATTCAATGGTTTTTGCAAAGAATTAACACAAAAAGGTTGCTGATCTTTTTTTTCAAAACAAGGGTTACATTAACTAAAAGTCTAAAGGTTTTAAGTGTCAAGCAAGAAGAAAAAAAGATTGAATTGGAAAATAGCTGGAAATGGCAGATTATATTATTAATCTTTTTCCCTTACTCTTGACAAACTGCAAGTAAGAAAACAAAAGGTATCTTTTGGTCTGGCTTGATCACAGATTAGAGCTAAAATATGACATGCAACACTTAATTATTGTCGTAGGTCTGAATTCTACACGTAAGAGGCTTACCTTGTTTTGTAGTTGTGAAGAAAAACTTTGAAATTTCCTTGAACTACTGTACTAATATTGATAAAGGTGTAAGTAATAAACATTACTGGGTACTTTATATTTGATATATAAATTTTCTAATAGTGGCTTCATCCTATCAAGAATGAAGTATATCTTAATTAAATTAAACAGTGTTCCTCTTTGATGTAAACATTGATTAAAAGGATGTTTAGGCTCCATCCACACAATGCCAGAGAAATTTGAAAATGGTGTTTTCTCTCTAAAAAAAATGCATGAAATGTTTAATCTGTAAGCACAACGTACAATCACTGGTCATTTTGGATTTGTGTCCGAGGGAAACCTGGGCAGGTAAAATCACTTCATTTATCATTAATTTTCCATTTCCATTTTCAGTAGTTTTTGACTGATATGAAAATGCAAAGGCCAGTGTTTTCAATTTCAGAAGGCTCTGTTTTTTTGATGGATCAGTGTGGACGGTAGGCCTAACAGTGACTTTCTTTCTACTGTTACTGTAGAAAGAAGCCACTGTGGTGTTTCCAGATTTCCCCTGCATACTATGGACAGAGCCTTACAATGATTCAAACAAACATTTAAAAAATACTGCTAGAATGTGGAAATTAGGAAATGTAATCCATGCTGAAAGCAATAGATGCTTTGTTCAAGGCATCTCTTATGGTCAACATTGAAAGTATTTCAACACCAATTTCCAGCAATCCTTCCTCCTGGCACATGTCAACAACCTGTAACCATCTGTCCGTATCCATGTTGTCACTCTTTGTTTCATTAAACAAGGCATCCGTCATCACTGCAGACAAATCATCTGTGTTAGTGTGGGAGAGGTGCCTTAACACATTCAGCAGCATCTTATGTTGGCTGTCATCTAGAAGAGCTCCAACCACAGAGGCAAAGCTTAGCAGGCCAACTTTTCTATCAGGCCCAGGACTGCTTAGCATAAGTTTTGCTAGCTCAGGAGAAGGATTCCTTAACAAGATGGCCCTATAATCCTCTGTTGTAAATTTTGCATGCTTGCGTGCATAGTTCAACATGATTGAAAACTTTTGCTGTCCGCAGAGACAAGCAATAACTTGGTGATGGGCACCAACTTTCATGTAAATAGTTTGTGCCAGGGGCAGACACGTGCAGGTACAGTTTTGTCTACATTTGCAATAACTACGAAAAGCATCACCAAGAGGGATGGAATATGTCAGCTTTTCTTGAGCTAGCCAATGAGTGGCCAGATCAAGGCGTCCTTGACTCAGTGCACATCGAATACACTCAGACGACATGGCTCCAGTTAGAGGCTGCGCCGCAGATGCTGTTGCCATCAGAGCATCGCAAAAGATCAACAGAGGAGACACTTCACCTTCTTGGACTTCAACTTGTTTGAATTTAATCATTGTTTCATAAGTTCTGAGAATGCCCATTGGTGAGTTGGCAGCATGCATTGCAGCCAATTCAAATTGGCCAAAGTCAAATAAATTGTTGAAGTGATCAACATATTCAATTAAGCGCTCTGCTTCTTTCTTCTTTAAGGGATCGTCCTCATCAAAGCTTGCAAAGAACTGGAGTGTATCACTTTTCTTTCCATACTTGCTGTTGCCATAGTTTGCTAGCTCTCGGAATACGACATCAGTAATATGCACATCCTGGTCTGGATTATCAACCACTGATCTTGCCGCCTGATTGTGAAATAAAGTAAATTCAAATTTCTGTATAACTGCAAATAAAGTATTCCTATCACCCACATGAAATGAACAGATTATAACACACTTCTAAACTTAGATGATAGGCGGCATGTAAAGGAGGCAAAGAAAACCAATTCTTCAGGTGGCCAAACACAGTTTTCGCGCACGCTCATGCTAACGCAATTCAGCGCGCGCACAAGTATTGCATAAAAACAAGGATGGCATCAATACAGCGATCATTTTATTTGCTCAATGTCCTCGCTGTCTGTACTATTTTTCTTCACAAATGAACACTGTATTGGTTTTACTCTTTTGTTACAGAGGTCTGTTAGAAAAAGTAACGATGCAAAGAAACCAGCAATTCTCAGCTTTTGTTTGTTACCGAAGGAACCCAGTTAAATGCAGCGCATGCATAGTAAGTCGAAAAAATTGCGATTGAGTGAAAAATTGACTTTCGGAGATACGCCTATTTCTCGAGAACCACCCATTAGAATTTCACGAAATTTAGAGCGAAAATACTTTAGGAAATAAGTAACTGGAGGATTCAAAAAAATTAAAATTTAACAAAGGAAATTCAAGATATGCCAGTGAACCTTCAACGAGGGATAATTAAAGATCTGTTTGTTAAATTATTATTAAAATAGCGCTAACATGTGAGTATCGTTACAAGCTTGTTGCATGTAAATTATAAAGAAAATCTAATGACTAGATTTTCTGCAAATAAACAAAACCGATTTTAAACACCCGTTTATAATTAATCATGTTGCCATGGCAACGGCACATACGACAGTTTAATTTTCAAAAAGTTGAAGTTTGTGTTGTTAACTTGCTTGCTGCCATTTTTGGCGACCAAAGGATCAAGGGTTTTAGAAGCAAAGGTAAATGAAACAGAGGTATCAAAAACTGTGTTCAGCCACCTTAAGTAACACTGATGCACTGGCTCAAAAGTCAATATCGAGCCAACCCAAAAAAATTATTGCTACATATAGCATCAGATTAATTGATTTCATGGTACTTCTGTAATTTGATTTTCCTCAAAAAAATTCACATAAATATTCGCTTTTCCATCGGGCAAGCAAACAACAAAATCCCCTCACCCAATCGCAAGATCCACCTGCCCTGAGCAAACAGGATTTACTTTGTAAGCTACTTGCAGTATTGATTTTACGATAACTGCAGAAATTCACGCGCGCTCATTGGCTAATTTTTATTGTCCATATGCGGACGTACACATGAATTTAAAATTCATGCGACGCGTCAGCGAGCGAGAGCCGGCAATTCGACAATTTGTTATCGTAAAAAACAAATTGATGTCAGTTTTTAATGCGTCTGTCCTGTTATTGATAATGAATTTCGTCATAACATTGTCAAAGTAGTCTGCGGATCCACTCGGCTATCGCCTCGTGGATCCACAGCTACTTTGACAATGTGATGACGAAATTCATGATCAATAACAGGACAGACGCATAAAAAACTGACGTCAATTTGTTAAACTGACCCCTGCATGCTACCCAATCACAGGTCTAACCCCACCCCCACTCGCACAAACTTTTTGTCAGGTTGTGCTAGCACCCTTACTTGAAAGAGGGGATCATGGAAAAGTTGATCTCCTGCCTGAAGCCAAACCCCCACCCCTGCCACTGTCCAATTTAGTCATCTCCAGCTTAGCATTGATGGCACCCGCATGGGAGGAGAGGGCAGGCGGTGATGAGAACACCTTCTCAGTCTTACCTCAATTGCAACTTTTAAGGTCTCACAGCGATCCTGTAGTTTCTCATGATTTGTAAATTCATGATCTCTAGCAATTTCCTTTTTTTCCAGCTGTTGTTTTAGAATCTGCTTCTGACCCTTCTCTGCAAATTTTGTCGTTGTAGCCTCCTTTAGTTCCTTTACTTGAGCTTCTAATCTTATTAATGTCTTCTTCAAAGACGATATGTCAGTAAGATCACCAAGAGATAATCCAGGAATTAAAAGCCGTGTCTCCTTCACTACGGAATGCATCGATTTACTTTCTGCAGACGCTATCCTTCGCGCCCTTTCGGCTCTTACCGCGTGAAGCTTTTGCCTCAGCTGTGTGTTGTGTTTTTTCAGCTTTGCCACTTTTTCTTCCAGTTCATCACCTCTCTGCACAAATTGCCTTACGTTCGCTTTCTCTGACAGCAAAGCCTTCAGCATTCCTTGAAGATAAACAGTTTGACTTTCACCTCTTTCTAGAGTCTCAATAAACTCCTCGTACTCGGCTTTGATCTGTGACAAGATCGACTTATAAACGACCGCTTTACTTTCAATGAGTTGGTCAAACGCATGTTTGTACACCATGTAACACTCTTGCCTGCTGTAGTCCGGATGAAACTTGACTCGTCGCAGTTCATCAGCAATGTTAATTTCTATTCCTCGAAGATCAGCGCTTGGCAGCCCAACTTTCTTCTCTCTAAATTCCCTCGAACTAAGAGGTGATTTTCGGGGTGAATAAAATGTAAGTGGACTGGAAGATCTCGTGGATCGCATGGTTCCAAGAGTAGTTAGTTTGGATAAATGCGTCTTTTCCAATATGACTTTGTTCTTAAAAGAACAGCTTCAAAATGCAAGTGAAAAGTCAATTTCTAGCCATAACTGCGGGTTGTTTTCGTTGCCACAGCTGAATATTAGTCGTCAAGAGAGTGAGAATAAAAGAAAAGCTCTGATTGGTCATACAAAAAAATTAGCCAATCAGAAGGCATCTTTGTTCCAGTACTAAATCGAACCCCCCTACATAAATATTTTATTTCCGTCATGTTTATCGAAAATGGCAGACAATGAACCAGAGTTCACTTTTCCAACTTTGTCTTCAGATCTTACAGAGGAAGAAAAGACCCTTTCCTTGAAGGGAAAGCTCAATTTGATTGACAACGAAATTCGCCAACTTTATGAATTTTGTACGAAAGCTGGCTACACACAGCCTCAAATCGAGCAATGTGCACAACCTTTTATTTCCCTCCAAAGCAGAGAAAGGCACATCAAGTGGTTAAGGCGGTTGTTCTTGTTTGCTATACTGGTAGCCGTGATCGCCTTTATGTTTGCTTATGATCCTGCTTACCGTCAAATCTGTATTTATGGCAAGTTTATAGCCATGGAGGTGAAGTATATAAATATATACTAAACTAATTGAAACCAGTTCAGGACTTCAGGAGTGATTCATTTATCACTGATTCATCGTTTCATTGTAACGATTATCACTCCTGAAGTCCTGGACTGGTTCCATTAGTATACAATGCTCCTCTTAAGAGTTGAGTGTTCTTTGAAATCGATTTACCGCAAGAAAATAGAATAAATATATATAGCGATACTCACTGTTTACGAACAAGGCTTTTGATATTAAAATTTTGCCAACCGCAAAACAAAAGAATCCTTTGTTTCGACAGCCAATAAACCTCTGGTTGGCATATTTATGACAATAGGTGACATAACGATGAGTATCGCTTTAGAGATTTTTATTCTCTTTTATTTGTCGTCTTAATTTTTTGGAGTTCATTTTTTTCTGAAATTTTTCTAGAGATTAAGCTCATGTGAAAATATGAATATGAGATACAAACTCTTAGCTGAAGTTTACCTGCATATTAGTATTATACTTATCATTTCAGGTCAACATAGTGGTTAAGTTCACAGTTGTAGTGTAAAATTGTATTGCCTACTTTGAAGTTCTATTTCCCCTTGTGTCATTGAATTTCTATTTCCCTTTGTTTTATTATATTATTATTTCAAATTATGATAATTTAATATGCAAATATAAAAAGGAAAGTAAAAATCAAACTGGTGGGAAAAATTTTCACATAAAAGTAATATATATTTAAACCACTACTCAGTTATTTTTAGTTATATTTATCTGTCTTAAGTAATTACCAGTAAATCTGGCTAGTTAAAAAAATTTGGCTTGATAAATTTTGAGTCTCTAGCTAATTTTTGAAAAGTGACTGTATTTAAAAGTTAGTGTTTATTAAAGTCCTGGCTTCCAGATGCAAAGTGGTATTGTTTCCTTTATTTATACTAGAGCTACAGTACTACCAACTCATTTGGTTTTCTATATCTCTCCTCACTATTAGAGTCTCCCATACTGGGACTGGACCATAGTATACAACCATGATTGCATCATTGATAATCCCTATCGTGTTCATGATGAGGTAACTGAAGAAGATTGCAGTGTCTGTGGAGAACTCAAAAAAATAAAGAGAGTTTCTAATGTTAGTCAAAGCACCATAGCTGATGACTACCTGTTCTCCAATGTTCCTGTAATTGTCACTGATGCTATGGAGGAATGGGATGCCCTGGAAAAGTTTAATATCAGTTTCTTGGCTGAGGTAAGGTCTGATTGTAAAAAAAAGGGTTAAGTCTGCATACAAGCCATCAGTGGCTCATCAGGCCGGAGCTTATCCCAGTTTCTGTAGCTGCATGAATTGACTAGGAGTTTATCTACTCCCCCCTTGATGGGATGGTGGTCCATCGCAAGGTTACCCCTAGCATTGAATTTGTTGGTACCCAGTTATACACCTGGGTGGAGAAAGGTACTGAGAGTTAACAACGTAAGTGTCTTGCCCAAGATCACAACACAATGTCCCTGGCAAGGGCTCCAACCTGGACCACTCGCTCCGAAGTCGAGCACATTAACCAACAGAGGCCCCCCCCGTGCCTCCCGCAAGGTTTGATTGTGGTGTTTCAAAAAATTTTCATACCCACTCCAAGGAGGGTTTCCGAAAATTTCAATGAGCCATGTTTGTAATTACCGGTATTTGATTGTTCTATATCATGTTATAATCCTTAAAATAGTAATTGCTCTAAAATGAGAGCTGTCCATTCTATTTAAAAAGTGCTAATCAGTTTAGAATCATCATAAATTATTGTTGAAACACTTCAGTTTTCATACATTTTGCCCCTCCCCACCCCTGTGCAATGTTGACAAATCAATTTGAATAGATATGTGAATGCCTGAAAGTTTAAATAACACTGGTGCTATGAAAGCAGTGTTATACAACTCTGATGATCGTATTCATTACTTGAACTAAACAGTCTTCTCATTTGTTGCCAGATGTATGAGAGCAATGAAGTATTGAGACACTCTGCGGAATGTCAGTTTCAGAGCACCGTACCAGAGTACAGCAGTGCGCAGCTTTTGCTGGCAGCTGTCAAGAGTGGGGAACAACCAAACTTTCAAACCTTCTTGTAAGCACCCTTGGAAATAATGTTTCTTAATTTGTGGTCCCAGAAAATATCCTTACTCAGCTGAGAGAGGGTTACATATTGGAAATCCAAAAAGGGTAGGGTGGTATCAAAAGCCAAACAGATGGATGGGAGGAGTTTCAAGCCAAAACACCCTTTGTGGTTTTCTGTAACAACACATTCTAAGGTAGAACCAATGATTGACGCTGAAGGTTACAAATTAAGGTCAAGTATGGTCTAAAATATGACACATGATTTGCTGAATATTTTGTGTTTTCTAACAGGGACCACTGTGAGAAGGAGTCAGCCAAAGTGTTCCGCCATTATTACAGACGTCCTTACTTTCTGCCACCAATGGCTGAGGCAGTTGAGGGAAACTGGTTCTTAGTCTCTTCAGGAGAAAACGATACATTGGATGTAAGCTTTTTGACAGGTCATCATTCTAGATAACAGAATTTATAGCAGATTCTAAGTTAAGAGATTATCCCAATCTCTTCTTTCCTTTCCCAACCCATTCTACACATGCTATAAGACCCCAGCAAGATCTTGGCACAAAAATGTTGCACAGTAATTAAGTGCTATGCCAATCAAACCCCAAATAAGTTAACGGAAGGCAGTTAGTGCAAAGAGGTAAGTAATAAGTTTTGTCTCCAGTTATCAACTGAATTTTGATTACCTACTTTATACATTGAACTCTCTAACTCTTTTCTGATTGGCTGAAAGCATACAGTGAATTTTCGAAATCAGCACCTGTGACGTCATAACTGCAAATTATACAATTATCATGTCAAGGACACTCAAGGTCACGGGTTACCAAGTCATGTGTGACCACAGTGCATGATTTCTAAGGACAATCATGTCAAGTTTGCACGATTTGTTGCTTCCCATCAGTGAAGAAGCAGAAACATGACTTCCATTTTTTTCATTTAATGTAATACGGTAAGGTAAGGGTTATCAGCCTCAGCCTTTGGCTTTGGCTGATAACCCTTACCTCGACCGTGATTATTCTGGATATCACAAAAACCCATGTCCAATTATTGTTTATTAATGACACAGTTGGTAAAGCTGGGTCATCATTAGTCAAAGTCAGTTAAATAACTTAGGGTACATATATTATTCAATGATGCACACTCTTGGGGTGTGAACAAAGTTAATTTTGCCTTGCGATAGAAATAACATGTGATATTGTGTTATGATGCACATGAGATATGCAGAGAGCACTCAAGAAGCTAATGTTGGTCCTAGCTGCACCTCAAGCAACTCTTATTCTGGCTTTGTACTGTTCAGACTTCCCACATATATTTTCTCATAACTTGTGATGCACTCTAAAGGTTGAATCAATAGTTGTTTATTGAATACTAATAGCAAGATTTGTCAAAAAATACCTGAAAAACTCAACTTTTCAACACACTCACTATTAAGACAAAAATTTGTTTTTCATTGTAATGTTTTATTTATAATGTAATCTCTGTATTATATATAGTTAACTGGACTGAGTAAAATTGATAAGAATGACTTGGTTTAGTTTGGTTTGATTTGATTTGATTTGATTTGATATTGAATTAAATGTTGTGATTCTCCTCAATTCAGGTTAATTGGGATTCCTCAGCCACTTGGATAGCTCAGGTATAAAGAACATTGAAAATTTTCCTACAATATCCTAAAAAAAAATTATCAAGTAAACTGGTAAAAAGTACAAAATCAATCGTCAGAAACAGAAATTGTCAATTGAAATGTTATTTGAAAACATTTTCGACCCCAGAAACTTCTGACTTGATCTCCAAATCAATTATACAGTATTAGGATCATTAATGATTTTTAAGGAAAATTTTGAGCAAAAAGATGTGCCTTATAGGCCATTGTTTACCCTAACTATTTTTGTCCTGAATCATTTTTATTTTCATTTTTCAGGTCAAAAGGTCTGGTAGATTCATCTTGAAACCTAATGAAATTTGTAGGAACATTTGCCATAAAATTTTGGTAAAGTTGGACCCAGGAGAAATTTGTAAGTAACTATAAATTAAATTGCTTTTATTAGGAATTGTTAGTAACTAGACGGTGTAATGTGCTGTTCCAGAATTATATATACATTCCCTTCTCCTTACAGTGTGGTTTGACCCCTGCCCCAGTTCACGTAGAGTCCAGTATTTGTACCTTTTCAGAAGTTTCAGCCTAGCTTCATAGTCAACCTCACACTTCCTTAGGAATTGGTGGGTTTTGAGATCCCCCACCCAGGATATTTTCTAGAACTGCAGTTGTCCAAAGTAAAAGAATGAAATAAGGTTGCTTTTCTAACAATGTCCTTCCCAGCAGTTTCCAGTGATCTCACTACAAAAATAAGTAACCTAGCCATTTTACTACTCTGCCAGTTCCTCACCAGCTAACCATGAATCGCGGGGGAATAGGAGTGCTGGTCATGCCTTTCAGTTTTTAAAAAATGGATTCAGTACCTCTACGGGTGTTCAAACTCAAAAGGTCCCAAAAACTCAGTGTGAGTTTATGTGTTTCTTTATTTGGTACCTCTTTAGGGTGAAGAAAAAATTCAAGCCACGCCCTCAAAACAGGGTCTTGGTTCCTCTTTAGGGGATTATTTTCAAAATTTCCAGTGAACACT
>JAHPZR010022819.1:0-2500 GCA_019787425.1 Platygyra sinensis | reverse complement strand
GGACGTCAATCATCTCAATCGCATGCATGAATGACCCCGGGAGCGAGCAAATCTACATGCAAACAAGTTATTTCTGCACGTGTTCGTCTTGGAGCTACGGACTGAATGAGACCTAAACGTCGTAAAAACATATATTAAATATGGTTATGAGTTAGAGTTTGATTAATAGAATTAAGTTTGTTCAGTCAGTAGCCCCAAGAATAGTCTCCTTCGCAGCCGTTTTTGGGGATTTCACGCAACGTTCCCCCCAAAGAGGACATCCCAAAAATAGCCTGCGAACAGGCTCCCGGTTCGGTTGGGTTTAGGGCGAGATAGCCGAATGTAGTCTAGGGCGAGCGGGACGAGCCGAGAGCGGTCTGGTGAGGACGCTCCGACTCCCACTCGCTCGCCGAATTTTTTTTTTCCGACCTCGCTGGGAGCCTGTTCGCAGGCTACCCAAAAACGGCTGCAAAGGAGACTACCCCAAGAAAAATACGTACAGAAATAATTTGTTCGCGTGTAGATTAATTTGCTTGCTCTCGGGTTTGTTCATGCATGCGATTGGCCTTTGAAAAACCTGACAAACGTTTTTCATTTATAGATTTCAAGGATGCAGTTAGTAAGTTAGTGAGTTAACCTTACATGCCGAAAGAAAAATGATAATTTTTACGAGCGGACGGCTGCAAGGTTTCACTTTTTCAGGCATATTTTGTATACAGTCGGCAAGGAGGCGGAGATAATTGACGTCCATCAAAACTTAGGTTTTGTCTAGATTTTTTCTTTTGCGCTGAAGGCGGCGTGTGATAGAAGGTTTCACGGTCGCGGACGTCATCTTGGTAGTGGGGCAAACGCGGCAAAACGTGACTTTGATGCTCGATAACTCGAGGAAGTTAGAAAATTCTACAGTTTCTACGAATTACAAACTAAAAATGCCAGCTAAAAGAGGTAACCGATCAAATTTGAGAATTGTACTCTTACAAAGAAAGCCGCATATTTAAGGGGGAGAAACTTAAAGGGGCTCAGTCACGGTTAAACAGTTTTGAAAAGTTAAGCTAAACTTTTCAAATTCGTTGTTTGCAATCCGTGACAATCTTCGCCATCCTTAACCATCCTTGTTCCTTTATGGTTTATTATTATCTCTTTGATGTTTTTCTATCTTTATAAAGTGTTATTTTCAGGTTTCCTTCAATTTAACGGTAATTTTGTTGATGCTGAAAATAACTCAAAATACCGTGACTGAGCCCCTTTAACTACAAGTCTGTTGCTAAGGAAATCTCAAAACCCCCTTTTCTTTTGGCTCCTGAAGTCCAGTGGGCATCAAAGTTTACCGTGTTTGTTCGATTCACGTTTCCTTTAAATGTTTCGAACCACGCCCATATTTGGTATGTCACGTGACCACAATAGAAAACGTCTAAAAACTCGGACTGAGTGGATCGTCAATACGTTTTGCCAAAACACGGCATTATCTACAACTTGAATTGTAGCATGCGTTTGAGGAAATGTACGATATTTCGAAAATTATGGATCTTTAAGAGGCTATAAACACATTTCCTCAAACGCATGCTACAAGTTCTACATAATGTCGTGTTTTGGCAAAACGTATTGTTATATTTCGGAAACGATCCACTCAGGCCGAGTTTTTAGACGTTTTCTATTGTGGTCACGTGACATACCAAATATGGGCGCGGTTCGAAACATTTAAAGGAAAAGTGATTCGAACAAACACGGTAAACTTTGATGCCCACTGGACCTCAGGAGCCAAAACAAGGAGGTTTTGAGATTTCCTTAGCAACAGACTTGTAGTTAAGTTTCTCCCCCCTTAAATTCTTATTTCTCATATATTTTTGATAATAAAAATTAACGGTAAAAAACTACGACGTTTCGAAGTCTGCATGACCTCATTATCAAGTAAAATGTTAAAACTGATGTAAAGTTGTAGCTCAGAGATTATATACAAATAAAATGTGATAACTTCATTAGAATAATGAGCGTTCATTGTTATTGGTGTTTAGCATGTCAGATCGTGCAGTATATGTTTAAATAAATACTTTTGCACGTATTGAGTCAGACTGCGTGTTTAGCTTTGGTTTTCGTTCGCGAATGAATAACATTTCGTGAATTAGGCAGTCCATTTTCCCGCGGCATTTCTTGAGAACGGAAAACATTTCCTCTAGGCTAGTGGACGCTACACTGTGGGCTTCTTTCAGATGCTTGCCAATGACAGAGGCTTTATGTTCTTCTATGCGTTGATGAAGATGGCGTGTGGTATAACCGATATAATCCGCATCGCACGAATCACATTTGAAAGTGTAAACAACGCATTGGTGGTTAATTAAAGCGGGCTTCTCTTCTTGTATCTTGAGCTTTCCCTCGATCTTACGACTCGTGAAAACTGGTTGTAGGTCAGTTCCGATTTTTCGGCCAAGATCTTTCAGCTGATGTCTTACTGTGTCGGCCGATTTTTGGTCTTTAAAGGGTAAAATTATTCTGACAGGTTTTTGTGTAGCCGCGTCAAGTTCAT
>JAHPZR010022818.1:0-16087 GCA_019787425.1 Platygyra sinensis | reverse complement strand
TAAAGTGCAACTAACCCCCAATTTTTTTTTTCCCCTTTATAAATCTCCTTGTTTTTCTGATAACCCCTCCGAAAAAATTATCGCTTTAGCTATTTTCGTTAATTTTCTATGAATTTTCAAAGTTGCAAAATTTGGCGCTTTTTCCTCCCACCACCGAGCAGTTGGAAGAATGGGCTCTAGTTTCCCGTGACGTCATCGAAGGACAACAACTCGTGTAACAGCTAAGGAATCGTAGGCCTCGATAGTCATCTTTGTGAGAAAGAAGGTTCGTTATGCCTGATAGATGTGTTGTGTACGGCTGCAGCGAAACAGCAAACCCCGAAAACGGAATTGGCCTCCATAAAATTCCATTTTTGGGGGATGATCGCCCAGAATGCGTTCGAAGACGAAAGAGATGGGTCGACTTTGTGCTTCGCAGACGAGCCCATTGGGAACCCTCGAAGCATTCTAAGATCTGCTCGCTTCACTTTAGAAGAGAAGATTTCTGCCGAATGTTCACCGCTCTTCCCGGGCAAGAAAAGCCAACATTGCCAAGATTGATGGCAGACGATCTTGGGACGTGTGCCTTCCCAACAATTCAAGCAAACGACCCTGAGTTCGGGAAGATCGACCGTTCGCCAGCTACTTTGTCGAAGAGAACAAGAAGAATGGTGAGATTTTGAAGTTAAAAGTAATCCTGAAAGGATATGAAATTGCTTTGCTTGTGTCACGAATAGTCAAAAGTTTGTAGTCTTGATTATACCTTTTCATCTACCGTAGATTGTCAAAGATGCGATAGAGTCCGACAAGAATGTAAAAACCGATGATGGCGGACGTGGCGAAAATTCCGCGAAAGGTGACATCCACGTGGCAGAGTGCTCCTCCGTATCTGCAGCCTTTCCAGAGGAAACTCTTATGGAACAGCAGATTGATTTCAATAATCCCGCTGTCAGCAGTGAATGTGAATCTCTTGAAAGCTCGAACATGAATATTAATACATGTACGTTCCAATCAGAGAATGTTTATACCCATGAAGGGACCTCCAATGACTTGGATGCGGATGGAAGAGGCAACGAGACAGAGCCAAGTGCGGGACACCTGAAGAACGAAATAAGGATACTAACCAACAAAGTTAAGTTGCTTCAGTCCAAGTTGTCAAGACACAGGAAAGACAAGAAGAAAATGATGCGAATAAAGCAAAGGCTTGGTAAGAGCTTCTGTACTATAAAAGATTTATGCTCATAGTTCATCACCTTTCATGTTACACAAGCTTCGCCTGTCAATTTTATCTAAAAAAACATATATGGGCTTGACTTTCCCATTGTTTGCTCTCTTGTTTATGTATGTACATGTAGTTGCAGTACAAGAAGAAGTGTAGAAGCAGTATTAGTCCCTGCTATTTTTTTTTTGTTTCTATGTAAACAAAATTATAAACTTCTCCAAGCCAGAAAGATGGAGTTGTTCTGGAGGTGTGTGGCATAGAGAGTTAGTGGTATGTATTTACACGTTATTTTTCTTTGCTTCAGAGAGTGGTTTGCAGCATCACACACAAGATAGGGGTGCAGAAATTAATTCAGAGGAAATAGAAGATGAGGATGATGATAGCGAGGATGACCAGGAAAACTTGGTTTCGGAATGTGAAGAGGCAGATTTGGAAGAAGGAGAAAGCACATATGACACTGAAACTGATGAGACCACAGAAACAGAGACAGAGGAAGAAGACTCTGATGGAAAACCTGATCTGTAAGTTTATATACTAAACATTTGTCAAAAATAATAGTTGAGATCACCACATTCTGAAAAAAAAATAATGCACAAATAATTTTGCACAATGATTCAAGTATGAACCATGTTTCTGTCACGTTTTAGGATAAATCTAGTAAGTGTTCTATCAAGAATGCCATTCGCTGATTGGCTATGCTATCTATTCTGTGATGGAAAGTGAGTAGCTGAGCTGTGCTAGCGTGTGCCCTTGTTCACAAAATGGCAGCCGCTTCTTTACGTTTTCAAGGTGTCTGTAAAATGAATTTAGATAAAGTCTGAATGACTATTAGATTTATACTAATTTAACACAATTAGACTATTCGCTCTAGATTTCTATCACATGATAGTCGACTTGGGCTTTGCCATCGTCGACTGTGATGTGATAGAAATCTCAAGCTCATAATATAATTGTTCATTTAATTTAGTATAAATCTACTAGTTAGTGTTTCCATCACGAATGCCGTCCTGTGATTGGCTAGAAACACGTAGAACATGTCTTCTGTCTCTTATAGAAAATTCTGGGACAAAAAAAAACAGAAATCAACTTGTTTAATTTGATAATCAATACTGTCAACTCTATTAGGTTATGACATCATTATTCCATCAACTCCTGATAGTTTTGCGTTTGGATAGAAACCCCATTTTAAACCAATCAGCGAGCTTATTTTTGGGCTAATTTTTAATTTGATTTTGTTATCACCATTACAGGCTGACAACTGCAGGGAGTAATTTGAGGACAGAGCCAAAACACATTGTGTTTTTATCGCAGCTGTTGCTTCTTTTTAACTTTTGCCACATCTGCAAAGCAGACAGCCCTTCTGTGGAGGCAAAACAAATTGGAACAAAGGCAGTGATAACAAGCACCTGTACCAACCCAAAATGTCCAAAGCCAGTCAACACTTGGCACAGCCAGCCAAATATGCCAAATTGCGGGATTGCAGCGGGGAACTTCCTACTCTGCATGGCCATATTATTAGGTGGAGGCTCTGCTTCTAAATTTTTCAGGATCTTTGCCCACATGGGTCTTGGGTGTGTATCTCTGAACACCTTCTTTAAATGCCAAAGGGTAAGCTATAACAATTGTAATTCTTTGTTTCACTGTTGTCTCATTCACCTTCAGCTGAACAGCGGATAACAAAAACCTTGTGCATATACATGTAGATACATACAATGAAGAAATATTGTTAATAAATTAAAAGTTTACAGGCACATATTACTGTAATAATGGTGGTTAAAAGGAGATTACATATACTTTGGACCATTACAAATTCTTTATGATCCCTGAACCTGTTGGCGGGAAATTTCCAGACTAAACATTACAATATTACAATTTCCTCTAATGTGATTGGTGCATGAACTGCTGTATTTTGCACTAATTTATCTGCAAAGTTGTAATTGGACAGTGTAATCGGATAGTAGGCTGTAATTGGACACCTGAAGTTATTGGTCAGGACAGTTACACAAGCCAATCATTCTAATTCCCCTCATCCAAATCAACCAATCATATCGTCGTTTACAATCATTATAGTAACCGGTTCAAGCAAGTAACTTTGCAAAATTGAGGTTTGTCTCTTTAGTGACTGCTTTCAATGAAACTCAGCCATTTTTCAAGCTTTTCTCCATTTTTTATTTTTCATATTAAAAATAACTATTGTCAGTAATGGAATTTGTAATGTTTAAGATTAATATATTGGTAACAGGACATTGCGTCAGCAGTCCAATTATGTCTGTAATCATAGTTGTGATTAAAAACTGGAATCCCCCTTTTTGGTGGTCTGATTTTGTTAACCGCTTAATGTACCAGTATGATTACAGACCAAATTGTACAACGCAATGTCCTAGTACCATTTTTAATATTTCAGTTACTTTGCTTTTTAATAACCATATCGTAACCTGAATTACACCATTCTACTTTTCAGGGTAAACTCTTCCCAGTAATATATAAATACTGGCAAAAGTACCAGGCTAATTTACTGGAAAAAGTGAAATCTATCCAAGGGGGTGTTGTGGTGGCAGGAGATGGAAGACATGACAGTATGGGCCACAGTGCCAAATTTGGAGCCTATACAATATTTTGCTGTACACTGCCAATGATTATTCACTTTGCTCTCATTCAGGTAGGGAAAAACTCATTGTTTACTCAACATAAATTATAGATACTGTTACTGTTTTTTATTATTACATTGTTTTAGCCAGTGCAATATAATTTTATGGATGAGCACAGTGAGTAAGTTTGTAATATGTATATTTGTTTTGACACAAGAAAAAATAATTATATAGTGCTCAATGTTATTTGGTTTCATAATTTAGACAAACATCTGACATTGGTTAGGGGTAAGGTTTAGGGTTTAGGGTTCAGGGCAGCTGTACAGAAAGACACTTTGCACATTTCAAAAGTTACATCATGACAATTATATGGTCAGGAAAAAGAAAAAGTATACACCATCAGGGCTAAGGGAATAGTTTGGTTTGAATTTAACGAGTGTATTTTTGTTTTAGTACACTGCTTGAAGGGTGATGAATAAACACAATTACTATATGGCATCTAAAGGAATGCAGTTAAACAGGGTTTGAACAGCTGTTTTTATATTCTCTAGAGAAACCAGGCAGGCAGTAGTCCAGCCATGGAATTCATGGGATTCAAACAGTGTATGGAATATTTGCTGGGTTGTGGTATCTCGATAACAACCTTTATCTCTGACCGACACACTTCTATTGCAAGCCACATGAAGAAAGTGCTGACCAAAATAGTTCACTATTTTGACATTTGGCATTTAAAGAAGAGTAAGTAACTCTTGTTTTTTTAATGTAGAGTCTGTGCATGCATAAATTGAAGAGAGACTTGTCCTATTCTTTTGTTTTCTGCATGGAACCCTGGGAACTGGTCCAAAGCTGGAGTTCAGTCTTGACATATAAATTGTAGCATTATATTTTTTTTTACCAACATCTGGTGTGATTTTTTTAGCCATGAACACTGATTGACATAATATTACCTTGTACCAGCACCCAAGTTTGTAATCAGTGCTATCGCTAACTGTTGTTATCTGCATATTTAGAAATAAGGAAGGTGCTGAGCAAGCTGTCTAAAGAGAAAGGATGTGAGGTCTTGGCAGACTGGATCAAGCCATGCGAAAACCATCTCTTTTGGAGTGCCTCAACAACTTTCAGTGGTGATGGACGAGTTATTTGGGCCAAATTTAAGACTTTTATGAGTCACATTATCAACAAGCATTCGTCCCTTGATGATCCCCTATTTAATAAGTGCGGTCATGGTGAGATACATCCAAGAAGATGGCTCCAAGCTGGTATGCTACTCGTAAAGGAAAAACAGTCAGCTCTTGTACATGTGTTCCGTAGTACTTGATACTTGAAACTTAACCAATTCTTGTACCCTGTCAAACAAAGTGATTTATAGAAACTAAGTTGATAACTGACTATAATCTTAGGAACAGCAGTCCTACTCAACATCCTGATTGAGAAAAATATGACATATTGTGTTTTGGTGTGGTTTCTATAGGTTCGGTTGCCTTTGAAAAACTCTGTACAGCTTTAACAAACAACAGCCTGGTGAAGGGAATAAAACAGGCATCACCTTTTGCCCAAACAAGCTGTTTAGAGGGGTTTCACTCGCTGCTTAACCAATTTGCTCCAAAGATGATAGGATATTCCTATGTTGGAATGTATTGCAGGTACATGCAGTGTAATAATCATACTAATTTAATAATAATTATGATAATTATAAAATTAGTAAAACAATATTTACAGAGGGTATCACCAGCTACATGTAACACTAGGTTTATTAGGGTGGTCCTCTATCTACATTACTGAAATTAGCTATGTGGAATTTAAAACTGAAGCTCAAAAACATAAAATTACAAGCCAGGATAAAAAATAAAAATGTTTATATAAGAATATATTATTTACAGTGTAAATAACTATTTCTGGTGGTTACAGTGCAGGTCTAATGGTGATTAGCAGAATAGGTTTCCTACGCACAAGGGAAAACATAATCTATTCATATTAGACTGTATAGAAATGAATACTATTCAGTGGCAGCATCTCCATTTTTGCACTTGCTTTATGCTTACAATAAAGATAATTTTCTTTCACAAGACCAATATTGTCTTCTCCGCAAAACTTTAAAATTGATAACAAATAATCACATCCAAACAATAAATTAAATGCTGATTATAATTTTATGATCTTCTTTCCCCCCACTTTTAGGCATATCCTTGCAGCCCTTCACTTCAATTTCAACCTTCAAAGGGAAGGTAAATGCAAAGAGAGAGATGGTACAGAACGGGTGAGGGTATCCTACCCTAAGTTCAAAAATGGTGAAGCAACAGTGCGCAGTGTAAAAATTAACCCAAACTTTGGTAAGTGGTTTCCATCAATGTGCTGTAAGTTATGTGTGCATGTATGTGTATAGCATCTCTTAGTTATTTTTGTCAATTCTGTTTATGACATTTCATTATTGCAGTTATTGTTTTTTTAGGGGGAGTTGGGGGTCTTGATTCAGAGGGATTCATAAAGTTAAATAATTTACAGTTTATTAGAAATTCTGTACTGTTTTGATGTACACTGAAACAAAAAAGTGTTAGTATTGATCTAGCATACATGTACATATCTACTCTTTCAGAATATGTGGAGGAAATTTTCCAGGAGTACCTAAGTTCAAGCAAAGATGAATTGGAGGAAGCTTCAAGGAAGCTGAAGAACATGACCCCTGCACCTATGAATACAATGCTTCAGAAACAACCAAGAGAAGAGGCTATTGAGAAGAGAACCAAGAGAGCAAAAATGGTTGCAGAAGATGTCCCCCCAACCACCCCAGGTAAATTAGTCAGACAATGTTTGTACTGGAAATGACAAGAAAATGTTCATAGTAAAGTGTGATATGCCCCTGGAAATATTAGCATATTGTACCCTGCAGCCCAGTACAATGATGGTATACCCCGTAAAAAACTACATAACCATTAACTGAACTACTCCCTTTTTTCTTGCAGTACCTACCCAGCCAGTTGAAACCACCACCTCAAATAAAGGGAAAAGAAAGAAACGAAAGCAAAACCCCCCTTCAGATGGCCCTACCCAGTCAGTTGCAAGCACAGCATCAAATAAAGGAAAGAGAAAAAAACAGAAACAGAAAACACCCTCTGATGGTCCTAAGAGACCACGCTATTGCTCTTTTTGTAAAAATCCTTTGAAAGGGCACAAAAATGTCCAGAATTGCCCAAGGAATAAGAAGGATAAGGCTTAATAAGGGTTGCCAAAATCATTTGTCTTTAATTAAGAGATCACTTTTTGCACTGTCTTTTGATGGTGATCTAGGGAAAACCCAGTGTCAAATACAATCAAATTCGCTTGTAATGGTTTCTTGTTACTGAATAGTTTTTATTGTGTGTGGTACAAGTTTAAAATTTTTTGCCACTGCATGTTGTTCCACTATTTTTTATTATGCTTGCTGCCACACAAGTAAATAAAAAAATGAAATCGAAGTACATTGTAGTTACTTTCAGAGGTCATACCTGAGGAAGCAAGGGAAATGGCCACAATTATTTGACTACAGATGTACAATGAATATAGACACTAGAGAGACAACTGCAGTATGTTGACAATTTTCAGTAGTTACTTCAAAATTTATATTTGAGTAAATGAACATTTCACAAAATTGAGTACCACACTTACATGATAATATGTAGGGTAAAGGTTTAAATCTATTTCTTACTTATGCATCTAACAATGTCAAGCCGGCAGGGGGGGAGGCAGGGCATAGGGCAGGTATTTGACATTTTCCAAAAAAATGCTGTAAAATTCCCTACGCCAAGGCAAAAATGGACGTCAAGAATAACTGAAATTCCCCACCCCGGGAAATGATCTGCGGTCTCAGGCACAAAAAAAAATTCAAATATCCCTACTCCCAGGACAGCAAGATAATTCAAACGCCCTACCCCCAGGCCAAAGCGATCGATCAAATCCCAGCTCTATGCCCTGAATTTCAAACCCCCCCCCCCCCCCTGCCCGCCGGCTTGACACTGATAGGTGCATTACATGGAAGTTATAGGTATATGAAAAGGTGAACATGACGGAAATAAACCTATAGTAGAGAAGTTGTTCATTTTCATTTAATCATCTTCGAGTTCAAAACCAGTGTAAGTTTCCTCTGCATTGAGTGGAAATTGTTTCCTTATCGACACATAAGCGCACGCAGGAAGAGGAATGCGTTTCTTTCCCAGAACACCATAAATGAGTCGGCAAAATTCCCTGTAGGCAATGCTTCGTAAGTAACTATGAACAAGAAAAAATAAAATATAATTAGTCATTTGATCTGGTCGAATCTACCCAAAAGGGGCAAAAGATCATGAAACATGTTGGGCACATTGAGAAGTTGGTTTGAAGGGGATGCGAACGATTCCTTGAAAATTTGGGATCTCGGAGACTTTGATTCGATCTCGAAAGCCTTTGCGCTATTCCCTCTTGGAGTCTAAAATCGTTTTAGTGATTTTACCATTCGTCGTCCTCTCAAAACGAGGTACCTGCAGTAAAACGCTGAAAATGATCAATTATCTCACCTTTCCTCGGAACCGGTCTGTCTGTATCTCCTCTTGTCTTTGGTTTTTAACCTTTCGGCAGCCATGCGAAGGCTCCATTTCTCAAGACAGACCGCATTAAAACCAGGATGCTGCGTAACGCACTTGAGAACTGTTCCATCAGGAATGTCTTGAAGAACAATGTCGCTGCACATGGCGTCTTTACAACCATCCAATTCCTGGCAGCAGTAACATTCGCTCAGGTTGCTGAGGGCAACACGGCTACAGTTTCCGCATGAACACCTAAGAGAACATTTCACAGCATCAAGCAAACATACTGCATTTAAGTTACAACGAATAAGACTGAATTATTGTTATACGGACGGTCAAGCTCGCTAACAAAACAAACACACCGGTTTGTTCACAACACCCGCGAACATGATGTAAATACTCCCGCAACTCACCAAGATTTCACTTGAACTGTACCGTCCAGTCTTTTCCGAAGTTCTTCTTCTAACCGCTTATTTTCCTCGTTTTCTGCCTCGTATTTCTTTAGCCAGTCCTCGTCAGCCAAAGGTTCGTCGGCATAGGCAATTATCTCGTCTGAGCTTTCACAACGGGAAGCTTGCGACTCGTGTTCGTCTTCGTCGCCGTCATCTTCCACTTCAATGTCGAAACCAAGCTCAAAACTTGACTCTGAGCTTTCGGATTCGTCAGTGCTCCCTGAATCTGGGTCGCTAGACTCCATATCTCACGTGTGTTCGAATTTGGCCGCTTTTGAGAACACAACGCCGTTCAAATGACGAAAAGATCCCGTCCGAAGCGTTCTTCTCGGTCAATGCTTTGTAAGACGCGGCAAAAGAGGTCCTTCGATGACGTCACCGAAAGGCTCGTCCCAGCTCCCACAAATGCTCGGTCATGGCACATCGGAGGTTCAACTTTGAACAGCTGTAGAAGCTCGAGGATCTTTTTAATCACGGAAATTTTTTCGCAGTGCTGATCAGGAAAATAAGGAGATTTAAATAACCGAAAAAAAATTTTGGGGGTTAGTTGCACTTTAACTTTAAATTTCGCCTTTTTTACGGCGCTTCATGAGTAGTCCGAAAGGGCAGAAATTAAAAATTCTGTAAAAAAAATCAGATAAAGATTAAATTGCCAAAACAGCCTCCCAACGTAACAAGTAACATTTACTTGTCTGAGAAAAGGTGTTTTTACAAGGATTTATGTCGTTTTCTTTGTATGGCAAATTGTTAAAAATGTGCCCTAACATGGCCGCTGAAAGCCATCTCAGAGGGCCAAAACCAAGATGGTGGCCCCAGCGCTAAAATACGAATCGAATTGAACTGAAAATGATATTTTTGTGAATCACTTATCTAGACCATTCATCTGAGAAAGTTTGAGGAATTTCCTTTTTTTCGTCCAAATGACCATAGTTGAAAATTATAGAGGGCGGCTCTTAACACATGGCGATAGGAAGCACGACATTTTGTTTTGAAAAGTTTGATCTGATTTGTCAGATTTGTTGCAAAATTTTATTGCAAGGCTAAACTTAACGCTACACAGCCAGCACGGGAATTTCTTACCAAAATGCCCCTAGCATTAAATTACAAAATAGATGCTAAACGAAGCCACCAAAATTAGTTACAAAAATTGCCTATTGCTGTTGGGCGGTCGCTTCAACGGGTAACAAAGAAAGCGGAAATTGATCAGTTTTTGATATTAATTCCTCAGCACAAAACTATTACATGTTACTAAATATCTAACTTCGCTCATATATGGTACGGATATGTTAATCCATGCCAACGTACAAAGTGAAACCATGTTACCTTTTAGCTTCCAGGTGCCAAATAGAAGGTAATAAACGAAATAGAAGCCAACTGAATTGACCTGCATTTGTCACAAATTGTCGATTTCAGTGTTAATTATAGAAGCCTTTCACACGTATTAAAAGCTTTATTTTACATGTTCAAAGTATTTGAACCTTAAGTGCATGCAAATTCTGAATTACACGAAACATGAAAACATGGAAACATGAAAAAGTTTCACGATTATACCAAGTTTAACAAACAAACCAAATTAGAGCCGCCACATTTCCCTGCGATTTCCCCACGGCACAGTACAGGGGAACAAATAAGACACCACTCTAAGCCACTTAAGCCGTTACTAATTTGTATTTGTGGGTGATCGTTTTTGTTTTAGACTTTATGTGAAATCAAACAATGTTAAAGAGTTTTGAATTTGAACTTGCGTGACAAACTAATTTGCATAATGAAGTGTGAGATTCGTACAAACGCTCAGAAAGTTCGAAGTCGCTGTGAGAAAGGAAGATAAAAAGCGCCAAGTATTTTAACATTTCTATGCTTCCTAACCTTTGCTTAGTAGAATTCAGTTGCAGTTTTGAGCGGCCGGGTCTGGACTTGGGAAATAAACGGCAGAGAAGACAAGCTACTTTCGCTTGTTTTCAGAAAGTGATATAACGGGTGGTAACAGATAAATTTTCAGGATCCCTCAAAACAAAATATATCAAAAGTAACGTGCAATTTTTACCTTTGAAGGATCACTTAATGTAGGGATCATAACACTTTTTTGTTGCGTTTGGTGGTCTTTGAGCAGCGAGCCTCTCAATTTAGGCAATTTTCTGTCCTTGCAACACTCAAATTTATGCGTTTTCCGGCTACGATTGTTTTGAGCTCTAAAAAATATTTTGACTTATTTGCAAAAACTAAAGTCTTTGGATTTACTTATGACCCAAGATAGTTTACTGAGAAAAGTTTGAGGGAAAACTTTTTTCCGACCCGAAATGCAGTGGACCGCTTTTAGAGAGACTGCCACTTAAAGGAACACTGTCACGGGAGTTTTGCTGTTTTCAGCTTCATTCGTTGCTGAAATCTTTACCTGGTACCTTTACTCGTTCCCAAAATGCTCAAATGGACTAAAAGAAACATATCAAACGAATGGTGGCTCAGAGAGCAAACCATAAAGAATTTCTGGCAATATTTTCAAGGAATGCCTCTAGAATTTGAAAAAACTGGCAAGTTTTTCAAATTTCAATCCATTTCCATCCTTGCCATGCTGAGCGCTAGGCGGCAATTAATGGTTTCGGTGTAGTGATAAAGTCCTAGATAACAAAACTGCTTGAATATTTTATCTCTATGACGAGGTGAATCCCACAGTGGCATGGTTTGTTTTCGCATTGTACTGATGTACGCAGCAGCTCATAACGTTTTGCACATTTTTCGGAATTTCTCTTTTGACGGATAAAGATTAGTTTCTAGTTGTAAAGCAGAGTTCAGTCTGAATACGAGCCTAGTGGCTCATCAGGCCGGAGTTTATCCCGGTTTCTGTAGCATGAAGCGACTGGGGGTATTTCTACTCCCCTCTGGATTGGTTGCCAGGCCATCGCAGGGTTACCGCCAGCATTCATTTTTTGGTATTCATTTTCTTTTAGTCCCCGTAGAAGGTTTGTTTTTCAAACCGAAATATCGAGCAATTATATTGTACTTGTTTTAATTTCATTGCTGTTTTATTTAATTTTTTTCTTTTCTTCGCCGTGGGGATCAGTCTACCGTTTTTTACATAGTATCTTTTGATTTTAACTGATCCAGGTCTCCAAAGATCCGGCACCCTTTTGCATTAGTTTGTCGTTGTGGTCTTGCCGATATTAGAAAACAAAATATACCTGTCCAACCATATTTCTACTTTAAATTCCTGACCCTGGCCTTAAAGTGCCTATGACCCCAAACAATTTTTTTCACTTAGTGCAATCCCTGTATGGAATTTGGAAAAATGCCAGAAAAATTTTTGTATTCGGTTGAAACCCTAATTTGTTATGAATTTTTAAAGATCGAAAATAGCGCGCTTTTTTAAAACACGACCGAGCAGCAGAATCACTTAAAGTAGTCTGGGTATAGCGCAGTTTTTGACGTCATTCCAGGCCATTGATCGCTTTCTAGTTTGGGACAATCTTTGCTTCCGTAGAAAGAAAGGAAATCCCAGATAAATGCATTGGTTTTGGATGCAACAACAGGCCAAACAAGGAAAAGGGCACATCCAGAGAATAGTTTCTCTTCGAGTTTTTGTTCTTTTTTTCTTTCTGCCTCTTATTAAACTAGCCAATTCTCGTCTGCTAAAGGCTCGTTAGCGTAGACATGTTCCAGTTCATCATCATCTGAGGTGTCTTTTTGTTCGCTCGCGTTTGACATGATCTCGACTTCTAATTCATACTTTACTTCCGTTTCTGCAGTCTCGGAATCTGAGCTTGAGTCAAAGCCAGCATCGCTGGACGACATTATCAAGAGATACGAATTTAATAGTTTTTTTTATCTAGAATCAACGTTCCTTAGACAAAATACTTGATGGTGCAAACAGCAAACTCGTAAGTACAACAACCGAAGCGACAGGTGCAAAGGCCTGGAATGACGTCACTAGGCCTATTCTCCCGTTTGCTCGGTCGTGCTGAAAAGACGCTCACTCAAAAAATTCATAAAAAATTCGGATTTCAACCAGGAGCCATAATCAGGGACGGAGACCGTAAGTATTGGGATGCGCGTGGAGCCATGATATGGGACAATTTTTCTATTTTTAGAACAAATTGCGCCATCTTGACGTCATATATCCGCGCTAATCCACGCACGTGACTTGGGCTCTCGCGTGGATGTTGTCACGTTGTGTGATGAAATGTTGAGAGCTGCGAGATTCTCTTGCCGATTTTTCACAGTGATGACAGGGAATAAGGTAGAGAAGAAAAACCAAGGCTCTTCTATGGACTTTTATGCTCTGATTTAATGGAAAAGATGTGTTTTTCAGGGTCGAGAATTTCTTTAATTTCGCGCTGTGAATGAATGAATTCCGCTCGCCGGCTAGTTTTAAGCGTAAACTTTTGTGTTTGTTCTGTAGAGAAAAGTTCTGTAAGAAAACTGTTTACTCCGGTTTCGAGTTAATTTGTGAGTTTGCCAAACAATGCTTTATCATAACCAAAACCTGTTTTTGATAGTTTCTTGTTGTTTCTGCTCATTTGGCGAGTGTGCAAAAGTTTTTGAAAGGCAAAGTCTTTCGTGTACGAGTAGCTCATTTGCATAGTGCAGCGCGTGCACTTCCAAGTCCGAGTCGGTGTTTTCAGATTGTCAACAAACCGTGACAAATATTTGTTTCGTTGTGTTTGTGCTGAGATGCTACAACAACATTTTTACACTAACGTTCACCAAAAGGCTACTAACATCATGTGTGTTTCTTTCACACAGTGCGAAACTCTACACTGCGAAAATAAAATAGACAAGGAGTTTTGACTCAAATTAACGAAATCTTTATTCGAGTTGATTAAAAGCGTCATCGTTTAAACTTTTCTGATCACTTCTGCTGTATTCACATATTTTCAGCTAAACTTTTAATATATTCTCAAACATTAATCAACCTTAAACATTCAAAAATCAGAGAAGAGCGAAGTCCAATTTGTCATGTTATGTTTCATGTTTTACTAGCTGTGCAAAACACGCATCAGCGAGCGCTCTTATTCATCGACAACAGACAATTTTCTGGATTTTTACACAAACAAAATTAAGAAGCATCTACACACACAAACCTATTGTCAGTTATTGGGCCTAAAGGCTGCTAAAAAGCATATACAACTAGTTTTTTTTCTGTGTTACGGAAAGCTGTTAATCTTCTTCATATGTGATATTTAGAGTAATGTGAAGTTCTTGTAAAAGGAGCAGCGGAACTCAACTTGGTCAGTGATGTAAAGCGGGACATACCTAAATTTGGCACTGTCTTCACTCAAACTTTAAAGCAAAATTCCAACAGCCATAAAGGCGTTGAGTTGTGGGCCAAAAGCATAAACGATTTCGGGAATATCGGACGCCATTTCTCTTGCGCGACATCCGCGAAAATCCTCGCAGCAATGTACGCGCGTGTGCCACAGGCGATGGCGCAATTTGTTCTAAAAATAGAAAACTTGTCTCTCCGTCCCTGATTATGGCTCCTGATTTCAACCAAATGCAAAATTTTTTGCGATACTTTGACTTATTCAATACAAAGATTTCACTAAGTGAAAAATAATTTTTGGGGTTAAAGGCCCTTTAAGGTAATTCCCCTGAAATAGAACTGACAATAGATTTTCGTTCAAACTTTGCCCACTGAATATTTATCATATGAGAACTTCAATTTTGAAATAAAAAAGGGGGGTGCCCATACTCATTAAGGAGCACTGGGACAATGAAAATGACCCATTTTGGCAATATTTAATGCTTATTACAAGAACGCCTTCCCAGTAATAATTGTAAATTTTTGTGACCGAAACTCATGAGAACACGCATTAAACTGAAGTCAATGCATTGTATCGGACACAAATAAACTTTTTAAGTTTGATTTAGACAGAAAGCTGAATTCTTGAATAAAATTTGAACCAAATTTCTTGACATGGTTACCATACGGCAAAATAGAAAAGACCACAGTTTACCTGCTATTTTCGTTATTTACTCAATTTTCAGCAATAGGAATCAGATCAGTCTTTCCTCAAACAAAGTTTATGATAAGTTGATTACAATGACTGAAAAAAAAGTTGGGGTGCCCATGCTCGTTGGTGAGCTATAACCATTTTCCAACTGACATGGCTCAATATCAAGGCAAATCCGCCACATTTTCAATGTGCGCGTGCACGCGGGCGCGCTAAATGACGCCATAAATTATGCGCAGAAAGGATGCGCAGTGCAATTGTGAGGAATAACCTTAAACTGATTGAGTCATAATTGTAAACAAAATGCCCAATGCCAAGCCAGGGTGAAAAACACACCCTATTTCAGCCCAATCTGTATAAAATTTACACCTTTTTCAGACATAAACAGCCCATAAGCCATACCCTTTGGGGCCGCCCATACCTCTGATAGCCCATATAGTGGAGTAATTCCAACCCCTGCCCGGCCGAGCCCCGAACACATAAATGCACACATTCTCTGCCGGGAAATTTTCGCGCCATATGTTACGGGTCACGTTTGGATCCTTTTGACTTTGAACGTCTCATTGAATCTTTCTATTTATTATTCTTTTAACCATTTTTGGCAATGCGTGACAAAAATCATTTCAAGTGACTATTGCGTGACAGACAAATTAGGTCCACTTCGGACGCTAATATTACATTTCAACATGCAACATGCGCGAGGATTGGAACAGCACGTGAGTATTTCGTTTTAGCAAGCAAGCGACTAACGCTTGCAGGCTTCACAACTTTTATGGATTGTTGTTTAAGACCAAGGGATAGCAATAAGGTTAGGAATGAGGTGGAATACCTTGAAGGCATTGATTGAATGTCAATAAGGAGGATGGACTTTGTCGAACTCCACTCATCGCAATGGTTATCGTGTAGGATTCTGAATACGCCAGCACTAATATTTGAATGTAATTACAGAAGGTGAGCTAAGAATGACTTTTCTACCATAGTTAAGTCCGAATACCGAGGAAATCAAATACAAGAAGACATTTTCAGGTTCCTTTTGATTGTCGAGTCCCAGACACTTGCCTAGTGTCTTTGTTTCTAGCAGGTTAATGTTGTGATTATCACGATTTTGAGAGCGTTAGTACTCAGCGCTGATGTAAAGCCCGAAAATAATTTTTATACCAGGTTTTACACTGACATTTCGTCTTTCTAAACGTCAAAATCTTAGGTGTTTTAGTGTTTTATCGGGTAGCGAATTTGCCGATTGAAAAAGTGTGCATAATTAATAATTTTTAGGAATTGAATTTTAGTGATTTTAAGCGGCTCGTCGACGCCTTGAAAATTAACCAACAGAAGTATAATTGGACTCAAACGACTTGTAAACTCT
>JAHPZR010022815.1:0-10510 GCA_019787425.1 Platygyra sinensis | reverse complement strand
TGTATGTGTTTCATGAAATCACACTAATTAATATTCAATTGAGAATAACCCCGTACTGGATAGCTACAAATCAGTTAATCTCACCTCTTTTGTTCTTTTCACCAATTCCTTCAATATGAGTTCATACCTGGGGACCCTCTAAAAATAGGAAAATTTGGAGGTACATGTAATGTTATTTTTACAAATATTTCAATGACCTACAGTAGCTGACATAATCCTCCCTACAATGCCTAAATATTATCAAATAAACATTATGACAGTCAAACACATGTAGAAAATCAATATTATTTAGACAAAAATATGTCAATATAATATTGATATTAGAGGTTGTAAGAAAATTTAGCCCTTCTTCCTTCTTACCTGGATTGGCATAAGTAGCAGCGAATCCAGTGTATGGCTGCAATTGACCTGAGAAGAAAAGTGTTAACTTAATAATAATAACATATCTACAGGCAACCATCTATTAGTTTTGTTTATTATATAGACATAATGATAGTCAAGTTTTTGACGATTTTTCCAAAGATTTCCTATAGGCTATTAGACCACTTTCCCAAGATTTCCAAAGCTTTTCCCAAAATGTCCAAAGGCCACACAAACATTTCTAAAAAATTTAAAAAAAATTCTGAAGATACATTGTAACCAATGAATTCTTAAGATTTTCATGGAAGATCCAAAGATGTTTCAATCATACACTAATAAATCTAATTACAGTTTAAGGGTCAAACATGATATCAGAGAAGTAATCAATAATTTCACTATTAAGGATACGGAAAATATGCCACTTGAGTCCAGAATGAGGTTTCGTATGAATTTTATGAGTGGTATATTCTAAAGTAAAACATTAGTGTCTATAAAATAAAAATAATCATAAGCTGCATCACTCCTGGACTGTAAGGAATGATGTCATTCATGAGCAGTAATCATGTCTAACACTCAGCAAGCCAAGCAAATGAATCATCTATAAGAAAGAGAAAATACTGAGTCTCGTTTTTAATTATTGCAAAATATATCTGTTGACACTGTTCAATAGTTATTTCCAACTATCTCACCTTGGCCAAAAAGTTCCTGAATTTCTCATTGTTTCTCTCTAACTTCGCTTTTACCTAGTAACAAGAAAAAAAAACTCATTTCAAATAAACTAACCATTGCAAGCTGGAATTTGACTCCAAAGGAGCAGTTACTGTTAACATATTATCGTTAAATGACTTAGATCATGTACATGTATCTACATTCTCCCTGTTAAGTGCCTAAATTCTGGGGTTGGGTAGTACATGTAGCTCTCATAAGGTCTCCCATGAATCACTTGTTACCCTTTGAGAGGACAGTCAATAGAACAAACAAAAGAAACTATGCCCCGAGCTTCAAAACATAAGACCTCATTACTACACTGTCTTCTGATATTCTGGACAATTTTTGCATTCTATCATTTTCAGAGAGAAGGGCCATCAGTGCATGTTTTGGAAAAACAAGCTCTACCTTGCAATTTCAGCTCTTCCAATGCAAACTGTTACAAGACCTGATAAGCATATCTGGTCCAAAAAATTAATGATCCAGAATTATCACCTGACAGCTAAAAATTGAATGGGAACATCTTTTTCAAGCTTTTCTTTGGTGATTTAGATGAAAAACTGTCCTCGGCAGGTTAAAAAAGAGAACAAAACAAAAAACCGAGCAGACAGCATGACAAGGTGATAATTAGTAAAATTTTAAAAACGACCTCTGGCTGAAATGATTAAAGGAACCTAGTCAGCCTCCGCCATTTTCGATGACATCGAAATTATTGATATAGCACGGTGAAGCGAATCCTTATTGTTTTACTGTAAGGTGCATTCCAGAAGGTATGTTTAACTATCTTGAGTAGTCCTACAGTGATTTTTCTTTGTTTCGACAGGCTCCAAATAAAATAAAATAGCCAAATTCTCGCATGTAAACAAAAACAAAGGTGTGGCTGACTAGGGCCCTTTAAAAAACTACGAGCTTTCGACTGCCCTAACTGCAGTCTTCAACCGGTAAAATGAATGAAAAGAAAGCGATGAGAAAATTTGAATAAAAAGCGCGAATTGTGAAATAATAAAAACGTATATAATTATGGATGTTTGTTAAAAAGAATGTTGTATTGTGCAGGTAACAGGCAAGAATTGTTATTAAATTTGTTATTAAAGCGAGCCTTGATTATGCCAAGCTGGAGTATGTCTATTAATACAATCATACACTTATAATAAATATTGAATCATAAACCAACACCATACTGCCTCTATTGAAAAGAACTTATTTGAAGTTGTTTCAGTCGAAATGCATAATTATAATTCTTTCTGTGCTTTACATGTACAGTGTATGCCATACCTCATTGCCTCTCTTCCTTGATTTAAAATATGGTTCAAACATCATCATGTAGGAAAACTGCAAAATACAGGCACTGTATAAATGTAAATATTTTGAACAAAGCTCTACATCATTAAAGTTGGGTTGGCAAGACCAGAAACATCATTGATCAGTTGTTAATTGTCACACTTTTAAATAATAATAATTACAGGACTTTGTCTCTTTTGTAACTATATATAATTAATCTCTTGGTCGGGTGACTCTAGATATTTTTAATAGCTGGCAGCTACGTAAAACAAGCTCCCTTATAAGCAGAGCCTTAATATTTAAAATTCAAACTACAGTAGAAATAAGTAACTGGAAATTCCCCTTATGCTCCCTCCACAGGAAACCCGCTATTCAGAGAGAAAATGCTGTCAAATCTCAGGGGAGTTTACAACAGTACTACAATAATAACATGTGATAATGTTTAGCATGTCATTACTAACCATTTCTACAAGAATGTCCCCAATCTGAGTTGTATTTACATCCCAGTGAGCCAAACGTGCTTGAAGTTTAGCAACCAATTCCTTACTAATGGACTCTAAGGACTGAGAAAATTAGTAAAAATAACTGATATTAGGCTTATAATGAACAATTTTGCCCTTTGAGAAGATTGATGTTTCAAGAAATACTTGAAGGATGATGGGGAGTTACTTACCTCTGCATTGGCGAAAATTCTTTTCAGATCTTCATTTGATATAATACGGAGCTTCTTGAGTGGTCTTATATAATGCTATGGAAATAAGTACAATTTAATAACTTTATTATCATTTGCACTCATTTTATCAGATGTAGCTCTTAAGTGTGTATAGAGCGCCTATTCCTTGGAAAACTCTAAGAAAAAAGGTCCTGCACATGGGCTGTATATGTTACAGGTCAATTTGTTCCTTAGGTCAATTTGTTTCAACCTAGGTCAATTTGCTCCAACCTAGGTCAATTGGTTTCAACCTAGGTCAATTGGTTTCAACCTAGGTCAATTTGTTTCAACCTAGGTCAATTTGTTTTCTTGGTAGGTCAATTTGATATTACAGTAAGATTAATTTGTATATAGTTAAGGCAGAGGTACATGTACTGTAGTGTAATAATGGGTGAGTATGTCTGATTTGAATAATTTAAGGAAATTTATTACGACTACAATGTATATGTAATTAAAAAAATAGTGGAACTTGCATCCAAGTGTCCATGGCTCAGTGGTAAGGCATCAGGACATGAATCCAAAGGAAAACCAAAGGTCTGTGGTTCAAGGCTCACAAGGTAAGCATTGAGATAAAATTATATGGGCTGCAATGTTGGGAGAGCAGGGAGGGAATAGTAGGTGAAGTAAGTAGAGTGGAGATGAAGAGAAGGAGGATGAAGAGAAGGTGCCAAAACATTTTTGTTTGCCGCAAAAAAAAAAAAAAAAAAAACTCAAATTGACCTAGGTTGGAAAAAATTTAACCTGAATTTAAATTTCACCTGTAACCTATACATCAAAGTAATAGGGCTTGAAAAAATGTGTACACCCCAGGGATGTCAATCGGCCATAACCCGTACCACCTGTTATGGCCGTGCATGCTTGATGTGCACTTGATGCTACAGGTGAACTTGCCTGTAGTTGATACAATTAACACATAAAGTAACACGTTTGTTGTGGGACTGGTGTGAAGATCAAGGCTACAGGTGAATCAGCCCTGCACCCTACTAGAAATGCTACAGCCCTGCAAAATCAACGAGAGTCAATGGCAGATTTCTTCTTTTTCCTGATATATGTACTTCAGCTCCAAACTTGCCTTTTCAAAGTCAGGGTGCATAGACCTTGTTCTGCTCAGTCTGCTACTCCTGACCTGAGCCAAATATTCTCTCATCCAGCCCTTTCACTCAGTCAACAACTACATTAATAGGCCATTTCCGCATAACCTCATGCCTCTTTTTCAAAGCAAGACTTGGTGCTCATCCTGTCATACCCAAATCAATTTTCATTCAAACGCAAATTAAACTCATTTTCATGTGAACAAATTGATTTTGCATATGTAAAGATGAGCACCAAGACACTCTTCGAAAAAGAGGCCTGAGGTAATTCGGAAATGACATTTTCTTCCTTAATTGTTAAAGGGCTTCAATTAGGTACCTACCCCAGACAAGAGATTTAAGCCATTGAAGTAAGACACCTCTGATGTCAAGAGCTCCTGAAGAACAAAAGAGTATCCTTGGTACACATAGTAATTATTTTCAATAAGAAGAATTACAGGCACCCAAATAGCTAACTAAATTTACTTTTATTAGTATCACACCGACTCAAAATAATTTGCAGCCTACCATTGCTGCTCTAGTTCTTTTCCGCTCCTCTGATTCTACAGTTGAAAACACAAAGGAAAACATGTTTATAAGCATGATTCAGAACAGTTAAATTAATTGTTTTTCTGTCTACTAGGAATAATTGTACAACACTGTCAGGGGGAGAGACGTGCATACATTCACTAAATAAACTGTAAATTCTCAGCCTCCATCTTCATTTGTCAAGGATGTGAATCAAAACACATCCATTCAGTAATAAAAGGGTACCTAAGGGTCTTTATCAATATAAAATATTGATTTATACTTCCCATGGGTCAAGAATGCCTACAAGTAACTAGGAACATGCACTGCACAAGACATTTGGTGTGTTCCACCCTTAGAGCATTTGAAACCAAAAAGTGATTATCAGCAGTGATAATTACAGTCAAACCTCTCTGAACACCAGCAGTCTATAATAACAAGACCTCTACATGCGTATTACAGACAGGTTATCTGGTAGGTACCAAGGAAACCAGAATTGTTATAGTCGGTATCCCGACAACTTGCCCCCCTGGACAATTCGCCCGAGACAACTCACCCCCGATCTTCAGACTTGGTTGTGGATAAAAGAATGAAGAATAATTTGCATGACGTTAAGTCTTTGGTTCATATATTTAGCAGTTCGTTTGGCTCGGTCGTGAATAAAATAACAAGGGGGCTAGTTGTTTGAAGATGGGGGCAAGTTGTCTGGAGCGAATTTCCGGGGATTAGTTGTCTGTCAGACATTCGTTATATTCTCCTACTCTATAGAAGGTGTCACGGTCACCGATGTCATCTTGGTAGTAGGGCAAACGGGGTAAAATTTACAGTGAATGTATGGGAAAATCGTGATTTTGATCCTCAATAACTCGAAGAAGGTTGATATTCTGAAATTTCTGTGAATTGCAAACTAAAGATATTAGCTAATAGAGTTAACCGATTAAATTTGAAGGCTATCGGTTTGCTGAAAGGCGAGAAATCGTCTTTTTAGTTTTTCATACAAATGCTTCTAAATTTTCCCGCGAACGACGGCTCCATTTTGCAGACAAATATATGAAAAATAAAGATTTAAATTTGCGGCTTTCTTTGTAAGAGTAAAATTCTCAAATTTGATCAGTTACCTCTTTTAGCTAGTATTTTTAGTTTGTAATTCATATAAATTGTAGAATGTCAACCTTCTTCAAGTTATCGAGCATCAAAATCACAATTTTTCCCGTACATTGACAGTAAATTTTACCGCATTTGCCCCACAAGCAAGATGGCGTCGGCGACTGTGAAACCTTCTATAGCACAAACACCTCCATAGAATACTAGCTCACTCTGGTCCTTTGCTGTTTAAGAGGTTCCACTGTCTTTTTTTTAATTTGTGGAGGCCAGATCAAGTGGTTGGGGTTTTGAACCCTGGCCAGGGACATGGTGTTGTGTTCTTGGTCAAGGCACTTAAGTCTTACAGTCTCTCTCTCCATACTGGTGTGTGAATGAGAACCAGCAAATTCAATGCTAGGGGTAACCCTGTGATAGACTGGGATCCCATCCAGGGAGGACTAGAAATACTCCTAGTCTAGTAGTGGGGGACGCGGTAGCCTCATGGTTAGCACGCACAACTCCAGAGCGAGCACTCCAGGTTTGATCCCTGGCTGGGGACATTGTGTTGTGTTCTTGGGCAAGACACTTTACTCTCATGGTGCCTCTCTCCACCCAGGTGTATAAATGGGTACCGGTGAATTTAATGCTGGGGGTAACCCCAGGCGGGAGTAGAAATACTCCCAGTCGCTTCATGCTACAGAAACCAGGAGAAGCTCCGGCCTGATGGGTCACTTGCAATTGGCCCGAATGCAGACTTTACCTACTTCACACTACAGAACAGTGGCTAAGCGCCTGCCTGATGAGCCAGTTGGATCGTAAACATACTTCACCTACCTTTACCTACTGCAGAATTTAAATAACTTTAAATGTATAGTGTTACCTTCTCCGTCCTGTGACATTTGCTCAGCGAGTATATTGAGCCCATGTAATGAGGTGAATGCACCAGGACTAACAATATCACTCTTCAGCGAGTCAATTCTGTGCACACCATTTTGATTGACATCAGGCTGTCTGTCTTCCATATCCTTGCAATGTTCGTCGGTCTCACAACAGCCCTCACAAGTCATGTTGTTTCGATCATTTTGTAAATCTTCTAAAATTTTTGAGCTAAACTCAGTTTTTGGCGAAGATGACACCAGACTCTCTGATACTTCTTCCCTAAAGACACAGAAAAGCAAACTGTTTAGCAAAGACTTAAACTGAGCTAATCATATATTTTTACCAACTGAGCTGATCACTGTTATAAACCAATCATAATTAGGCCATTTTTTGGTTGCCTTTTGCCTCTGTGTCAAAATGAGCCTATGTGCAAAACAATTCATATGAAAATGAGTTCACTGATAGGTTCATTTTCTAAAAAAATCAAACTCATTTTCATATTGAAAGGTTTTGCGCAAACACGTGTTTTGAAACAGAGGCACAAGGTAACTCAAAAATTGCCTATTTTGTTACATTCAAATATAGTCTTTCCCAGGCTCAAATCCTGAAATCTCTGGAGATGGTTATCACAGTACATTTATTTTTATTACTAACCACACAATCAATGTACCAGTCATAGTACCTCATGATAGAAGTATGATTATCAAGTATTAGTAAGGTCCCTTAGTTTAGTCAGGCAACAAATAAATAAGTAAATAAATTTCAGCATGAAACTACCAAGCTGAATGGCCTAAATAATGTTACTTAGTAAGAGTGACTTCTTGCCTATAATTCTTACCAAATGGTATTTCCAGCTTCATCTGATGCCTTCTTGACAAAATTCCCAGGAAAGCAGCCAGCCTAAAAATAACCCAAAAAAGTCGTTTTTATCACAGATAGATTGACTTAATAACTGATTTGTTTATTTTGGCACAATAAGGTTTGGACACAGAAGGTTGATCTGGTCTGGGATCCAACCACAGTAAATGTAGCCATATTGGCTAGTAACTCAAGTCCATATCACCTGACAGGGCTTGAAAAAAACTTGAATTCTAACTAATAACAATATAATAATAATAACAACAACAACAATGACAACAATAACAACAACAACAACGTCAACAACAACAACAACAACGTCAACAACAACAACAAGAAAACATTTTATTTTACCTGGGTAACATTGATTAATGATGACTCAGTAGTTTACATAAAGTTCCATCACCTAATATTTTTTGTACCTGATAATCTCTGTAACGTATTCCTCTGTACCAGCCGTCTTGATACCTCTTCACCACAAATACAATATCTCCCTAGGATAAAACAAGTTCAATGTTCAAGTTCATTCATTTATTTATTTATGTATTGGTTTCATTATCCTGACATGCATTTTGATCTTTGAACCCCTGACCTATTTGAAAGAGGAAGCCAAATTGGGCAAGCAAAGAGTATACACCACACATGTAATTCTTTTCAGGACAGACAGTGAGATACAAATTTTTTAAAGATGGGGGAGGGGAGGGGTGCTTACTCAAAGGGGGGGTTATTTTAAATTTTGGCCAATAGGAAGGACGCTTATTTGAAGGGGGCATTTATTTGAGGGGGGTACTAATTTGAGGATTTACAGAAAGTCTTCTCTTCAAGAACTGGATAAAACAACAGAGAAGTTTTTTTCATAATCCACTTTTGTTTAAAATATTCTGATCGGCTTGTGGCAACTGCTGTGCTAAAATTTACCAACTTTCAAATCTGCGAAACTGTCACTGCAGCTTTGTAAGATACTCCTGCAATTTGCAACATTTTTTTAGGCTCTTGTGGAGGGCACTTAAGCTGTTATCATGTGGACGAGGGCTCCTCTGGTGATGCAATCTATTTTTGGCATCTGTGTGCGATGCTTTTATCTTGGGTATACCTCAGTTAGTTGTCTATTTACCCTTAAAGGCAAGTTTCCACTAATGCATATAAGCATAAGCATAAGCATAAGTCGACATATGCAGGTGCAGTAAAATGTTAACAATTAGTGCCTCTTGTTGGAAATTTCCATAATGAGAGGTGCTAATTATCAACATTTTACTGCCTCTAGGTATGTCAGCCTATGCTTCTGATTATGCGCTAGTGAAAACCAGCCTTAAACAGCCAGGGCCAAATGCCATAAGGCCAAATGCCATATACTTCACATGAGCTGAACCTAATTCAATCAGTTAGGCTCATGTGAAGTTCTGCATTTGACCCACTTAAGCTCAACTCATTTTATTTAGAGCAGTTGAGGCATTCTTCATGCCTGGTCAGCTGTGAATAACACCTGAAGACCAACTTTGGGTCAAACACCGTTCTTCACTTGATTCGAACCAAACGCATAATCAAAGGCCTGAATGTACAATTTTGACTTTACCTTGAAAAACCACTGCCCAGCAAGACCACTTTTGTTATTTGTTTGGTGTAGCAGTTTTGTTCGACTGAATTAAGCTTGATGTTTAACTCAAACAGGCGTTCTTTTGGTTATTTGAGTCAATGCAAACTGTCATCATAGGTTTGGCCTTTGTTCCGGGCCTTAATTTACCTTTGTCAGTCCCAGTTCATCGTTTTTTGATGGTTCAAAATCCCAAACAGCAACAAATTGCTCAAGACTCCTATAAAGTTGAAAATGGGAATTCAATATTTTATTAATTCAGTAGATACATGATAAGGTAAGTCACAATCTACCCCCTCAGTAAAACAAATCAAAATGCTGACAGAAACTCTCATCTGTGGAAGGGTGGAGGAGGAGATAGCAAAAGATTTCAACAAAAGAGAGCAAAAGAAAGCAAAGATAACAAACATTAAAAAGAGAAACATTTATCGTTGAAAAGGAGACTGTTGTAATCCAGGCCCCGGTTCTTCGAAGGCTGCATAGCGCTATCCACCGGATAAATCGCTATCCAGTGGATAAGTGTTAACAAAACAAACCAAGCTATTCGTTGCATAGCGATTTATCCGATGGATAGCGTTATTCAGCCTTCGAACAACCGGGGCCTGGTACATGTCAATCGAGCTAAGGGATCTCTGCTCAAAAAGATGCAATCTGCAATTTTGGCATGAATTTTCTTAATTATTAAATTTGTATAGCTTATATTTAAAAAATATTACCAGTCAACTTTGGTGGTATAAGGGTTCCCAATTTGGACTTCAAACAAGTTAAATTAAAAACAATATTACTTGCAAGAATTTTGTTTTCTTTTCAATTAATATTGTACCTATATGTACCAGCTGGGGGAGCGTTATGACGCATTGTTTCGCTAATTTGTCAACTTTGGAAATACCCACTACATTATACAAAACTCGAAAGCCAAAAGGTTTACATTAAATACTGGCAAAAGCACACATAAACACAGTGCCATGACATGTAAATTTGCAATGCACTCGCGTTCAAAATGTCGAAAAATCCAGCTGCAAAGGTGTTTTGGTAATTTATAAGCTTAATAACTTACAAGCATATAACTGTTCTTAATTAACCACTTGTTAATAACTCGAAATAAGAGTTTCCCTAATTTTACCCCAAGAGATAAGCTGCCTCCTAGCTGATCTTACCTTGATTCATCTGAATTTGGTCTTTTCTCTACAACTTCTTCCATACTTTCAGCTTCGAATGTAAGTTTTGCTTTCGCAACGCTGTCTCGAATATTCCGGGCGTTTAGACAACGGCATAATATGTTGTTCTCACAGTATACATACTGTAACATTTTAAGCCACTAACTACAGTCGGTACTAAGTAGTTTCATAGTATACTGTAACATTTTAAGCCACTAACTACATTCGGTACTACATAATAACTAGCCTAAAATATATTCCTTATACCTACTAAAATTAAGCC
>JAHPZR010022814.1:0-19498 GCA_019787425.1 Platygyra sinensis | reverse complement strand
ATATATTTATTTGATACATGTATGTTTTTCTGATAAATTTATGTAAAGTGATTTTTCTTGATATGAAGTTTGGGAAAGATCAGTTCCAGTTGTCAAGTCTCATGTAAAATATGAAAACTCTCAAAACAGGTTCTAAGAATTTTGAAAAGAAATAACCTGGTGATTTTCCACTGGCTGAGTGGAACAAAATAAGTGGAAAATGTTTTTCTCACACACCGCTGGAGCCTGGGGATTGGTTTACGTCATGTGACATGTAAGGGTGGGCAGATGTTTTTTGGTGACTGCCATTGCTTGACCTTCCCACCCACCCACCCTAGTTTTTTCAGTTGTTCATTTCGCTTCTGATCGATTTTAGGCTTTCATTTTGATTCTTGGGAAGCTCATGTTCTTGAACTTCTGTGTAAACTTTTATATTTGTGAAGCTGTTATTGTTATTGTGTGAATAAAGGTCAGGCTTGTGGTGGTCGGCTTGACATGGCTCCCAGAGGTGTGTGAGAATGATAATATTATTATAAGTGAGGGGTTTTCTTATTATCCCCTGTTCATTACATGTATAACTATCTTCATTGTGCACAGCTGGTAAAGTTATGATTCAATTTGCCTTTAAGGTATGTTTATTCTTTTCAATTACTTGAATGTAGGATCACCCTGATTTTGAGAACTTAAAGGAAGCACAAAGCAAAGCCCAAAAGGTAAGGATAAATGTACTGTAGGTAAAGATGAAACCTGCATCTTGCCAAGTGGTCCATACACCTTGAGTTTATCTCTGGATGGGATGGAGTCTAGGGCTCTCTGGGGGGGGGGGGAGGGGTACTCCATATAACCCTGGGTGAGTGATACCCTGTTTAAGACATAAATTAAAAGTTGCGGTTACAAATTGTGTGGCTTTCTTGTTGGGTAATCAATGGAAATTTAATGTGCCTGGTATCAATGCCAAAGTCAACGGAAGTCAATATTAATTTACAAGAGCTTGTAAAAATTTTGCTGTTTATCATCCAAGAAAAGATATCCCATTTAAGACAAAAATTGATAAACGGATACCCTGATTAAGACAAAAAATGACAAATTTGATACCCTGTTTAAGACAAAAATCCCAAAAAACATACCCTGGCTCCGCACGTCTCCTTTAAGCCCTTATAAGGGAGTACCCCCCCCCCCCCCAGAGTGCTCTTAACCATTAGGGTGGTATTCCAATGCACGCTTAGTTTTCTGAAGTTCAAACTGTGCCATGACAATAAATACACTTACATGAATCATCATAACTTTACACAAAACGAAATGGTCAGTCGCATGTACACACTCAAATTCAAAATGTTAGCACTTATCATTGATTACCAGACTTTTGTTGGATGTCTGAAATCAAATGCTACATTAAAACTAAATTTATATCTAATCCACAGACTGCCGAAGCATTAAATGAACACATTCGTCAAATAGAGAATGAAACCAAAGTTGTCGAAGTTATGAAAAGTTTTCCTAATGATGAGGTGGTAAGTTTCAATTCAGTGTTAATAATTATATGCAACACTAGCTTATACATGTAATGTAAAAAAAAAATTAAATTAATTCAAGTACAACTGGGGTGCAGGGATGACACAGAGAGCGGAGAGCACTTGCCTCCCACCACTGTGGCCCGGGTTCAATTCCTGGACTCAATTCCCGATTAACAAATGCAAATTTTTAAGTTCAAAATTTGCATTTGATTATTGTAGCCCAAACATCATCCGCATCATGCATTTATATTCTTTTTAAAACATTTTTCTTGTGTATTGTTTTTTTATTTATACAGGTCCCCAGAGTTGTTCTAATTGCTAATTGCTAATTGCATTTTTTCTGTTTGTGTCACAGAATCTTATTCGACCTGCAGCACAAAATACTTCAGGTGATTTAAATTATTAACTATACAATTTATGGCATTTGGGCTCTTTTTCATGACAACTTTTAACATGTTACAGAAGATTCTGTGTAATGGGTTGTTCCAGAAAAAATCCACCCCCCCACCCCTCCCCTTTCGACTGATGGGATTCTGCAAATTCTCGTGAGAGGGGGGATCAAAGACTCTGGAAATCCAGGCTGAAGAGGGGTTGAGCTTAAAAAAGTCTTCTGTAGGGTTAATTTTGACCGATAGTTCAAGCAATTCGAACGTTTAATTCAGTGACACTTCAGTGCTCTCAGACCCCGAGATAGTAGAAATATTTTGTTCACTTTTTTCTCACCTGACATAAATGATAATCTAAGTTCCTTTGCAGGTCCTTTTATAGCAGAAAACACAAACAACAAGATACTAAAAAACGAGCCATCGCAACGTTGTTGCAATGAAGAGTTTGAAATGTCTGACACATTTCTACTCGTACCCATACCCAGTGCGCCACTGTTGTGTAATTTCACGTTAGCCCGTTATGTCTCAAAAAGGAATTACTCTTTAACTCTCTTATCATATTCTCTACTAATTGTATTTACTTTAGGACCATATTTAGTGCAAGAAAGAAAAAGGGCAACTGATTTTTATAAGCTAAGAATGTAAACACTCTGATTTGCTTTTTCGCATATTTGTTCCTTAGTTTCTTTTCTTAGTTCCACGCGATAGAATTTCTGATATAATTTAGCTGAAGCTTTTAATTAGAAATTAAAAAAGAACATCTTCTAGGCCTAATCCAAATCCAGACAGGAGGGGGTTTATTTTGTTTCAGGAAATCCATTTGAGAGGGGTGTGGGTTGAAAATGACCCCATCCATTGGGGGAGGTGGATTTTTTCTGGAATAACCCTGGATACTGATGGCCATTAGGCATGTAGAGGAGTAGATTTTGTGTTCTCAACTCTAACAGTTCTGAAATGCCTACCTCCAATTCTTCCTCCAATCAGATACAAAACCAGAGGCAGTAGATTAAATATTACATGTACTGTGTCTTGCTCAACACATGTGTTTTCCTTTGCTTGTGGTGGTAATTATGTTTGTTCTCATTACATTTTGACGTAGATGTATTTATTGAGTGATCACATGGTGGCCAATCATGACAAAATGATCAGTGATTGATTATTGATTTTCAGGAAAACAGTTTGGAACAGTACGTCTCAGGTAACTCTAGTACTCCATGGTTTTGCTTTAATCTCACATTTGCTGGCAGTGTGCAAAGAAATTCCTGTCCATCATTCTTATTATTGCTAAGGGCACTACGAAAAGATTTTTAATGGAAATACTTGGTACTAATTCTGTGTATTTGAATATAATTATAAATTTGTGGCTAATCCCAGCTACAGATATTAAAGTTCAATTGTTTTTGTACCTGGCATTTTGAAATGCATAAGGCTTGCTTTCTTCTCACTATTTTAGAAAACATGAAAGAGACCAGATGACAAGTATATCAAAAAGTCTCAAGCGGTAGGAAAAAAGGCACACCTTAGTGTTCCATACAGTGTTTAATTATTATTATAATATTTATGTTAGATATTATTTTGGTAATTTATGAAAAACATGGAGGAAGAGTACATGTAAATAAGCATTCAAAAACAGAATGTCTTTTTATTATTCTAATTTTGGATGAATGTATCATGTGTTTTCTTTAAAATAGAATCTCTCTTCCTCTGATGGACAGCATTGAAACATCTCCAGAAATCCATCGTATTAATATGACACTGCCACGTGGTGCTCATCTTCATACTGGAGATAGCAGCGACAGTGACAGTGAATCGGACACAGCACCATTAGGAGACACATTTATCACCAGGTATATTATATATATGCAACTAAGGTAGTGTTAGTTTTTAGTAAAGGGGGTAAGTTTCTATTTAGAAACTGTGGTGCTGCATCAGTGGGAGTATTACAAGAGGTTTTACAAGGTTTTATCAACTGGGTTGATAATGTGAATTGACCACCGTAAAGAGATTCTGAATTAGATCAGAGCTTATAAATCTCTTTACGATGGCCAATTCACATATCAACCCAGTTGATAAAACCAAATTATCTTTTTTTAGTAGTCTTGGATGCCGGGGAAAACTATTCAGACTGACATCAGCAGCAGTCATAATTTGCCCTCTGTCTTTCCTTAGGTTTAAACTGGTAACTGAGCTCAAGTACAGAATAGTATGCTTATCATGTCTTGTAACAAAATTATATTATGAGGTAACCATATTAGCAAGATGACCTTAAAGGTGGGGTTCCCAGACATGTCCAGGATTGAATGCTAATGAGATTCAAATTCCTTATGATAAGCATCACAAAGTGTCCTTATTGGTAAAAAGTCACCAAAACACACAATATCAAATAACCCTGCCAATTGTGAAGTAGTAATTAAATTAACATCACTTGCATTCAATCCTGGACATGAGTAGGGGTTCCACTGTATATTCAAATGGCAGGGCTGAAAATAACGGTCACCTAGTCGCTGGTCAAGATGACCAGCCAAATCAATTTTAGCTCGGGCATACCTCACTTCTGGCCGGTCAAATCATAACACAAAAATTTCTTTTAATACAGTATTTTAGCCCCTTGCCCCTATGCCTCAAGACCAAGAAGATAAGCCAACTCATTTAATAAAATTAATATGTAACAGCATTTGCTGTGGAATAAATTTCAAATCTGACTCCTTATTTTGGCAATTCTTAGTTAAGTAACTGAATTGATCGTTAAAATGATAGTGCTTACCACTTGTTTATCGCAGGGCTCTAACAAAGGTCAAGTCTTCTTGACACAAACAATCCACAGTTTCTACAGTATTGTGCACAGAATTCAATCACACATTCTTGAAATTCGAATACTTGTTTAGCAAATAAGATTTGTTTGTCAGTACCGAAGATAGAAAAGAGAGCTGCAGCTTTAGCACCGCGGACGCCAAGCAGAAAGTTGAAATTTTCTCTTCTTTTGGGATGGGTATTACCGTCATAATAGTAATTCTTGTTTACAAGAGACATGATAAGTCATACTATTCTGTACTTGAGCTCAGTTACCAGTTTAAACCTAAGGAAAGACAGAGGGCAAATTATGACTGCTGCTGATGTCAGTCTGAATAGTTTTCCCCGGCATCCAAGACTACTAAAAAAAGATAATTTGGTTTTATCAACTGGGTTGATATGTGAATTGGCCATCGTAAAGAGATTTATAAGCTCTGATCTAATTCAGAATCTCTTTACGGTGGTCAATTCACATTATCAACCCAGTTGATAAAACCTTGTAAAACCTCTTGTAATACTCCCACTGATGCAGCACCACAGTTTCTAAATAGAAACTTACCCCCTTTACTAAAAACTAACACTACCTTAGTTGCATATATATAATATACCTGGTGATAAATGTGTCTCCTAATGGTGCTGTGTCCGATTCACTGTCACTGTCGCTGCTATCTCCAGTATGAAGATGAGCACCACGTGGCAGTGTCATATTAATACGATGGATTTCTGGAGATGTTTCAATGCTGTCCATCAGAGGAAGAGAGATTCTATTTTAAAGAAAACACATGATACATTCATCCAAAATTAGAATAATAAAAAGACATTCTGTTTTTGAATGCTTATTTACATGTACTCTTCCTCCATGTTTTTCATAAATTACCAAAATAATATCTAACATAAATATTATAATAATAATTAAACACTGTATGGAACACTAAGGTGTGCCTTTTTTCCTACCGCTTGAGACTTTTTGATATACTTGTCATCTGGTCTCTTTCATGTTTTCTAAAATAGTGAGAAGAAAGCAAGCCTTATGCATTTCAAAATGCCAGGTACAAAAACAATTGAACTTTAATATCTGTAGCTGGGATTAGCCACAAATTTATAATTATATTCAAATACACAGAATTAGTACCAAGTATTTCCATTAAAAATCTTTTCGTAGTGCCCTTAGCAATAATAAGAATGATGGACAGGAATTTCTTTGCACACTGCCAGCAAATGTGAGATTAAAGCAAAACCATGGAGTACTAGAGTTACCTGAGACGTACTGTTCCAAACTGTTTTCCTGAAAATCAATAATCAATCACTGATCATTTTGTCATGATTGGCCACCATGTGATCACTCAATAAATACATCTACGTCAAAATGTAATGAGAACAAACATAATTACCACCACAAGCAAAGGAAAACACATGTGTTGAGCAAGACACAGTACATGTAATATTTAATCTACTGCCTCTGGTTTTGTATCTGATTGGAGGAAGAATTGGAGGTAGGCATTTCAGAACTGTTAGAGTTGAGAACACAAAATCTACTCCTCTACATGCCTAATGGCCATCAGTATCCAGGGTTATTCCAGAAAAAATCCACCTCCCCCAATGGATGGGGTCATTTTCAACCCACACCCCTCTCAAATGGATTTCCTGAAACAAAATAAACCCCCTCCTGTCTGGATTTGGATTAGGCCTAGAAGATGTTCTTTTTTAATTTCTAATTAAAAGCTTCAGCTAAATTATATCAGAAATTCTATCGCGTGGAACTAAGAAAAGAAACTAAGGAACAAATATGCGAAAAAGCAAATCAGAGTGTTTACATTCTTAGCTTATAAAAATCAGTTGCCCTTTTTCTTTCTTGCACTAAATATGGTCCTAAAGTAAATACAATTAGTAGAGAATATGATAAGAGAGTTAAAGAGTAATTCCTTTTTGAGACATAACGGGCTAACGTGAAATTACACAACAGTGGCGCACTGGGTATGGGTACGAGTAGAAATGTGTCAGACATTTCAAACTCTTCATTGCAACAACGTTGCGATGGCTCGTTTTTTAGTATCTTGTTGTTTGTGTTTTCTGCTATAAAAGGACCTGCAAAGGAACTTAGATTATCATTTATGTCAGGTGAGAAAAAAGTGAACAAAATATTTCTACTATCTCGGGGTCTGAGAGCACTGAAGTGTCACTGAATTAAACGTTCGAATTGCTTGAACTATCGGTCAAAATTAACCCTACAGAAGACTTTTTTAAGCTCAACCCCTCTTCAGCCTGGATTTCCAGAGTCTTTGATCCCCCCTCTCACGAGAATTTGCAGAATCCCATCAGTCGAAAGGGGAGGGGTGGGGGGGTGGATTTTTTCTGGAACAACCCATTACACAGAATCTTCTGTAACATGTTAAAAGTTGTCATGAAAAAGAGCCCAAATGCCATAAATTGTATAGTTAATAATTTAAATCACCTGAAGTATTTTGTGCTGCAGGTCGAATAAGATTCTGTGACACAAACAGAAAAAATGCAATTAGCAATTAGCAATTAGAACAACTCTGGGGACCTGTATAAATAAAAAAACAATACACAAGAAAAATGTTTTAAAAAGAATATAAATGCATGATGCGGATGATGTTTGGGCTACAATAATCAAATGCAAATTTTGAACTTAAAAATTTGCATTTGTTAATCGGGAATTGAGTCCAGGAATTGAACCCGGGCCACAGTGGTGGGAGGCAAGTGCTCTCCGCTCTCTGTGTCATCCCTGCACCCCAGTTGTACTTGAATTAATTTAATTTTTTTTTTACATTACATGTATAAGCTAGTGTTGCATATAATTATTAACACTGAATTGAAACTTACCACCTCATCATTAGGAAAACTTTTCATAACTTCGACAACTTTGGTTTCATTCTCTATTTGACGAATGTGTTCATTTAATGCTTCGGCAGTCTGTGGATTAGATATAAATTTAGTTTTAATGTAGCATTTGATTTCAGACATCCAACAAAAGTCTGGTAATCAATGATAAGTGCTAACATTTTGAATTTGAGTGTGTACATGCGACTGACCATTTCGTTTTGTGTAAAGTTATGATGATTCATGTAAGTGTATTTATTGTCATGGCACAGTTTGAACTTCAGAAAACTAAGCGTGCATTGGAATACCACCCTAATGGTTAAGAGCACTCTGGGGGGGGGGGGGGTACTCCCTTATAAGGGCTTAAAGGAGACGTGCGGAGCCAGGGTATGTTTTTTGGGATTTTTGTCTTAAACAGGGTATCAAATTTGTCATTTTTTGTCTTAATCAGGGTATCCGTTTATCAATTTTTGTCTTAAATGGGATATCTTTTCTTGGATGATAAACAGCAAAATTTTTACAAGCTCTTGTAAATTAATATTGACTTCCGTTGACTTTGGCATTGATACCAGGCACATTAAATTTCCATTGATTACCCAACAAGAAAGCCACACAATTTGTAACCGCAACTTTTAATTTATGTCTTAAACAGGGTATCACTCACCCAGGGTTATATGGAGTACCCCTCCCCCCCCCCCCAGAGAGCCCTAGACTCCATCCCATCCAGAGATAAACTCAAGGTGTATGGACCACTTGGCAAGATGCAGGTTTCATCTTTACCTACAGTACATTTATCCTTACCTTTTGGGCTTTGCTTTGTGCTTCCTTTAAGTTCTCAAAATCAGGGTGATCCTACATTCAAGTAATTGAAAAGAATAAACATACCTTAAAGGCAAATTGAATCATAACTTTACCAGCTGTGCACAATGAAGATAGTTATACATGTAATGAACAGGGGATAATAAGAAAACCCCTCACTTATAATAATATTATCATTCTCACACACCTCTGGGAGCCATGTCAAGCCGACCACCACAAGCCTGACCTTTATTCACACAATAACAATAACAGCTTCACAAATATAAAAGTTTACACAGAAGTTCAAGAACATGAGCTTCCCAAGAATCAAAATGAAAGCCTAAAATCGATCAGAAGCGAAATGAACAACTGAAAAAACTAGGGTGGGTGGGTGGGAAGGTCAAGCAATGGCAGTCACCAAAAAACATCTGCCCACCCTTACATGTCACATGACGTAAACCAATCCCCAGGCTCCAGCGGTGTGTGAGAAAAACATTTTCCACTTATTTTGTTCCACTCAGCCAGTGGAAAATCACCAGGTTATTTCTTTTCAAAATTCTTAGAACCTGTTTTGAGAGTTTTCATATTTTACATGAGACTTGACAACTGGAACTGATCTTTCCCAAACTTCATATCAAGAAAAATCACTTTACATAAATTTATCAGAAAAACATACATGTATCAAATAAATATATTTGTATGTGTTTCATGAAATCACACTAATTAATATTCAATTGAGAATAACCCCGTACTGGATAGCTACAAATCAGTTAATCTCACCTCTTTTGTTCTTTTCACCAATTCCTTCAATATGAGTTCATACCTGGGGACCCTCTAAAAATAGGAAAATTTGGAGGTACATGTAATGTTATTTTTACAAATATTTCAATGACCTACAGTAGCTGACATAATCCTCCCTACAATGCCTAAATATTATCAAATAAACATTATGACAGTCAAACACATGTAGAAAATCAATATTATTTAGACAAAAATATGTCAATATAATATTGATATTAGAGGTTGTAAGAAAATTTAGCCCTTCTTCCTTCTTACCTGGATTGGCATAAGTAGCAGCGAATCCAGTGTATGGCTGCAATTGACCTGAGAAGAAAAGTGTTAACTTAATAATAATAACATATCTACAGGCAACCATCTATTAGTTTTGTTTATTATATAGACATAATGATAGTCAAGTTTTTGACGATTTTTCCAAAGATTTCCTATAGGCTATTAGACCACTTTCCCAAGATTTCCAAAGCTTTTCCCAAAATGTCCAAAGGCCACACAAACATTTCTAAAAAATTTAAAAAAAATTCTGAAGATACATTGTAACCAATGAATTCTTAAGATTTTCATGGAAGATCCAAAGATGTTTCAATCATACACTAATAAATCTAATTACAGTTTAAGGGTCAAACATGATATCAGAGAAGTAATCAATAATTTCACTATTAAGGATACGGAAAATATGCCACTTGAGTCCAGAATGAGGTTTCGTATGAATTTTATGAGTGGTATATTCTAAAGTAAAACATTAGTGTCTATAAAATAAAAATAATCATAAGCTGCATCACTCCTGGACTGTAAGGAATGATGTCATTCATGAGCAGTAATCATGTCTAACACTCAGCAAGCCAAGCAAATGAATCATCTATAAGAAAGAGAAAATACTGAGTCTCGTTTTTAATTATTGCAAAATATATCTGTTGACACTGTTCAATAGTTATTTCCAACTATCTCACCTTGGCCAAAAAGTTCCTGAATTTCTCATTGTTTCTCTCTAACTTCGCTTTTACCTAGTAACAAGAAAAAAAAACTCATTTCAAATAAACTAACCATTGCAAGCTGGAATTTGACTCCAAAGGAGCAGTTACTGTTAACATATTATCGTTAAATGACTTAGATCATGTACATGTATCTACATTCTCCCTGTTAAGTGCCTAAATTCTGGGGTTGGGTAGTACATGTAGCTCTCATAAGGTCTCCCATGAATCACTTGTTACCCTTTGAGAGGACAGTCAATAGAACAAACAAAAGAAACTATGCCCCGAGCTTCAAAACATAAGACCTCATTACTACACTGTCTTCTGATATTCTGGACAATTTTTGCATTCTATCATTTTCAGAGAGAAGGGCCATCAGTGCATGTTTTGGAAAAACAAGCTCTACCTTGCAATTTCAGCTCTTCCAATGCAAACTGTTACAAGACCTGATAAGCATATCTGGTCCAAAAAATTAATGATCCAGAATTATCACCTGACAGCTAAAAATTGAATGGGAACATCTTTTTCAAGCTTTTCTTTGGTGATTTAGATGAAAAACTGTCCTCGGCAGGTTAAAAAAGAGAACAAAACAAAAAACCGAGCAGACAGCATGACAAGGTGATAATTAGTAAAATTTTAAAAACGACCTCTGGCTGAAATGATTAAAGGAACCTAGTCAGCCTCCGCCATTTTCGATGACATCGAAATTATTGATATAGCACGGTGAAGCGAATCCTTATTGTTTTACTGTAAGGTGCATTCCAGAAGGTATGTTTAACTATCTTGAGTAGTCCTACAGTGATTTTTCTTTGTTTCGACAGGCTCCAAATAAAATAAAATAGCCAAATTCTCGCATGTAAACAAAAACAAAGGTGTGGCTGACTAGGGCCCTTTAAAAAACTACGAGCTTTCGACTGCCCTAACTGCAGTCTTCAACCGGTAAAATGAATGAAAAGAAAGCGATGAGAAAATTTGAATAAAAAGCGCGAATTGTGAAATAATAAAAACGTATATAATTATGGATGTTTGTTAAAAAGAATGTTGTATTGTGCAGGTAACAGGCAAGAATTGTTATTAAATTTGTTATTAAAGCGAGCCTTGATTATGCCAAGCTGGAGTATGTCTATTAATACAATCATACACTTATAATAAATATTGAATCATAAACCAACACCATACTGCCTCTATTGAAAAGAACTTATTTGAAGTTGTTTCAGTCGAAATGCATAATTATAATTCTTTCTGTGCTTTACATGTACAGTGTATGCCATACCTCATTGCCTCTCTTCCTTGATTTAAAATATGGTTCAAACATCATCATGTAGGAAAACTGCAAAATACAGGCACTGTATAAATGTAAATATTTTGAACAAAGCTCTACATCATTAAAGTTGGGTTGGCAAGACCAGAAACATCATTGATCAGTTGTTAATTGTCACACTTTTAAATAATAATAATTACAGGACTTTGTCTCTTTTGTAACTATATATAATTAATCTCTTGGTCGGGTGACTCTAGATATTTTTAATAGCTGGCAGCTACGTAAAACAAGCTCCCTTATAAGCAGAGCCTTAATATTTAAAATTCAAACTACAGTAGAAATAAGTAACTGGAAATTCCCCTTATGCTCCCTCCACAGGAAACCCGCTATTCAGAGAGAAAATGCTGTCAAATCTCAGGGGAGTTTACAACAGTACTACAATAATAACATGTGATAATGTTTAGCATGTCATTACTAACCATTTCTACAAGAATGTCCCCAATCTGAGTTGTATTTACATCCCAGTGAGCCAAACGTGCTTGAAGTTTAGCAACCAATTCCTTACTAATGGACTCTAAGGACTGAGAAAATTAGTAAAAATAACTGATATTAGGCTTATAATGAACAATTTTGCCCTTTGAGAAGATTGATGTTTCAAGAAATACTTGAAGGATGATGGGGAGTTACTTACCTCTGCATTGGCGAAAATTCTTTTCAGATCTTCATTTGATATAATACGGAGCTTCTTGAGTGGTCTTATATAATGCTATGGAAATAAGTACAATTTAATAACTTTATTATCATTTGCACTCATTTTATCAGATGTAGCTCTTAAGTGTGTATAGAGCGCCTATTCCTTGGAAAACTCTAAGAAAAAAGGTCCTGCACATGGGCTGTATATGTTACAGGTCAATTTGTTCCTTAGGTCAATTTGTTTCAACCTAGGTCAATTTGCTCCAACCTAGGTCAATTGGTTTCAACCTAGGTCAATTGGTTTCAACCTAGGTCAATTTGTTTCAACCTAGGTCAATTTGTTTTCTTGGTAGGTCAATTTGATATTACAGTAAGATTAATTTGTATATAGTTAAGGCAGAGGTACATGTACTGTAGTGTAATAATGGGTGAGTATGTCTGATTTGAATAATTTAAGGAAATTTATTACGACTACAATGTATATGTAATTAAAAAAATAGTGGAACTTGCATCCAAGTGTCCATGGCTCAGTGGTAAGGCATCAGGACATGAATCCAAAGGAAAACCAAAGGTCTGTGGTTCAAGGCTCACAAGGTAAGCATTGAGATAAAATTATATGGGCTGCAATGTTGGGAGAGCAGGGAGGGAATAGTAGGTGAAGTAAGTAGAGTGGAGATGAAGAGAAGGAGGATGAAGAGAAGGTGCCAAAACATTTTTGTTTGCCGCAAAAAAAAAAAAAAAAAAAAACTCAAATTGACCTAGGTTGGAAAAAATTTAACCTGAATTTAAATTTCACCTGTAACCTATACATCAAAGTAATAGGGCTTGAAAAAATGTGTACACCCCAGGGATGTCAATCGGCCATAACCCGTACCACCTGTTATGGCCGTGCATGCTTGATGTGCACTTGATGCTACAGGTGAACTTGCCTGTAGTTGATACAATTAACACATAAAGTAACACGTTTGTTGTGGGACTGGTGTGAAGATCAAGGCTACAGGTGAATCAGCCCTGCACCCTACTAGAAATGCTACAGCCCTGCAAAATCAACGAGAGTCAATGGCAGATTTCTTCTTTTTCCTGATATATGTACTTCAGCTCCAAACTTGCCTTTTCAAAGTCAGGGTGCATAGACCTTGTTCTGCTCAGTCTGCTACTCCTGACCTGAGCCAAATATTCTCTCATCCAGCCCTTTCACTCAGTCAACAACTACATTAATAGGCCATTTCCGCATAACCTCATGCCTCTTTTTCAAAGCAAGACTTGGTGCTCATCCTGTCATACCCAAATCAATTTTCATTCAAACGCAAATTAAACTCATTTTCATGTGAACAAATTGATTTTGCATATGTAAAGATGAGCACCAAGACACTCTTCGAAAAAGAGGCCTGAGGTAATTCGGAAATGACATTTTCTTCCTTAATTGTTAAAGGGCTTCAATTAGGTACCTACCCCAGACAAGAGATTTAAGCCATTGAAGTAAGACACCTCTGATGTCAAGAGCTCCTGAAGAACAAAAGAGTATCCTTGGTACACATAGTAATTATTTTCAATAAGAAGAATTACAGGCACCCAAATAGCTAACTAAATTTACTTTTATTAGTATCACACCGACTCAAAATAATTTGCAGCCTACCATTGCTGCTCTAGTTCTTTTCCGCTCCTCTGATTCTACAGTTGAAAACACAAAGGAAAACATGTTTATAAGCATGATTCAGAACAGTTAAATTAATTGTTTTTCTGTCTACTAGGAATAATTGTACAACACTGTCAGGGGGAGAGACGTGCATACATTCACTAAATAAACTGTAAATTCTCAGCCTCCATCTTCATTTGTCAAGGATGTGAATCAAAACACATCCATTCAGTAATAAAAGGGTACCTAAGGGTCTTTATCAATATAAAATATTGATTTATACTTCCCATGGGTCAAGAATGCCTACAAGTAACTAGGAACATGCACTGCACAAGACATTTGGTGTGTTCCACCCTTAGAGCATTTGAAACCAAAAAGTGATTATCAGCAGTGATAATTACAGTCAAACCTCTCTGAACACCAGCAGTCTATAATAACAAGACCTCTACATGCGTATTACAGACAGGTTATCTGGTAGGTACCAAGGAAACCAGAATTGTTATAGTCGGTATCCCGACAACTTGCCCCCCTGGACAATTCGCCCGAGACAACTCACCCCCGATCTTCAGACTTGGTTGTGGATAAAAGAATGAAGAATAATTTGCATGACGTTAAGTCTTTGGTTCATATATTTAGCAGTTCGTTTGGCTCGGTCGTGAATAAAATAACAAGGGGGCTAGTTGTTTGAAGATGGGGGCAAGTTGTCTGGAGCGAATTTCCGGGGATTAGTTGTCTGTCAGACATTCGTTATATTCTCCTACTCTATAGAAGGTGTCACGGTCACCGATGTCATCTTGGTAGTAGGGCAAACGGGGTAAAATTTACAGTGAATGTATGGGAAAATCGTGATTTTGATCCTCAATAACTCGAAGAAGGTTGATATTCTGAAATTTCTGTGAATTGCAAACTAAAGATATTAGCTAATAGAGTTAACCGATTAAATTTGAAGGCTATCGGTTTGCTGAAAGGCGAGAAATCGTCTTTTTAGTTTTTCATACAAATGCTTCTAAATTTTCCCGCGAACGACGGCTCCATTTTGCAGACAAATATATGAAAAATAAAGATTTAAATTTGCGGCTTTCTTTGTAAGAGTAAAATTCTCAAATTTGATCAGTTACCTCTTTTAGCTAGTATTTTTAGTTTGTAATTCATATAAATTGTAGAATGTCAACCTTCTTCAAGTTATCGAGCATCAAAATCACAATTTTTCCCGTACATTGACAGTAAATTTTACCGCATTTGCCCCACAAGCAAGATGGCGTCGGCGACTGTGAAACCTTCTATAGCACAAACACCTCCATAGAATACTAGCTCACTCTGGTCCTTTGCTGTTTAAGAGGTTCCACTGTCTTTTTTTTAATTTGTGGAGGCCAGATCAAGTGGTTGGGGTTTTGAACCCTGGCCAGGGACATGGTGTTGTGTTCTTGGTCAAGGCACTTAAGTCTTACAGTCTCTCTCTCCATACTGGTGTGTGAATGAGAACCAGCAAATTCAATGCTAGGGGTAACCCTGTGATAGACTGGGATCCCATCCAGGGAGGACTAGAAATACTCCTAGTCTAGTAGTGGGGGACGCGGTAGCCTCATGGTTAGCACGCACAACTCCAGAGCGAGCACTCCAGGTTTGATCCCTGGCTGGGGACATTGTGTTGTGTTCTTGGGCAAGACACTTTACTCTCATGGTGCCTCTCTCCACCCAGGTGTATAAATGGGTACCGGTGAATTTAATGCTGGGGGTAACCCCAGGCGGGAGTAGAAATACTCCCAGTCGCTTCATGCTACAGAAACCAGGAGAAGCTCCGGCCTGATGGGTCACTTGCAATTGGCCCGAATGCAGACTTTACCTACTTCACACTACAGAACAGTGGCTAAGCGCCTGCCTGATGAGCCAGTTGGATCGTAAACATACTTCACCTACCTTTACCTACTGCAGAATTTAAATAACTTTAAATGTATAGTGTTACCTTCTCCGTCCTGTGACATTTGCTCAGCGAGTATATTGAGCCCATGTAATGAGGTGAATGCACCAGGACTAACAATATCACTCTTCAGCGAGTCAATTCTGTGCACACCATTTTGATTGACATCAGGCTGTCTGTCTTCCATATCCTTGCAATGTTCGTCGGTCTCACAACAGCCCTCACAAGTCATGTTGTTTCGATCATTTTGTAAATCTTCTAAAATTTTTGAGCTAAACTCAGTTTTTGGCGAAGATGACACCAGACTCTCTGATACTTCTTCCCTAAAGACACAGAAAAGCAAACTGTTTAGCAAAGACTTAAACTGAGCTAATCATATATTTTTACCAACTGAGCTGATCACTGTTATAAACCAATCATAATTAGGCCATTTTTTGGTTGCCTTTTGCCTCTGTGTCAAAATGAGCCTATGTGCAAAACAATTCATATGAAAATGAGTTCACTGATAGGTTCATTTTCTAAAAAAATCAAACTCATTTTCATATTGAAAGGTTTTGCGCAAACACGTGTTTTGAAACAGAGGCACAAGGTAACTCAAAAATTGCCTATTTTGTTACATTCAAATATAGTCTTTCCCAGGCTCAAATCCTGAAATCTCTGGAGATGGTTATCACAGTACATTTATTTTTATTACTAACCACACAATCAATGTACCAGTCATAGTACCTCATGATAGAAGTATGATTATCAAGTATTAGTAAGGTCCCTTAGTTTAGTCAGGCAACAAATAAATAAGTAAATAAATTTCAGCATGAAACTACCAAGCTGAATGGCCTAAATAATGTTACTTAGTAAGAGTGACTTCTTGCCTATAATTCTTACCAAATGGTATTTCCAGCTTCATCTGATGCCTTCTTGACAAAATTCCCAGGAAAGCAGCCAGCCTAAAAATAACCCAAAAAAGTCGTTTTTATCACAGATAGATTGACTTAATAACTGATTTGTTTATTTTGGCACAATAAGGTTTGGACACAGAAGGTTGATCTGGTCTGGGATCCAACCACAGTAAATGTAGCCATATTGGCTAGTAACTCAAGTCCATATCACCTGACAGGGCTTGAAAAAAACTTGAATTCTAACTAATAACAATATAATAATAATAACAACAACAACAATGACAACAATAACAACAACAACAACGTCAACAACAACAACAACAACGTCAACAACAACAACAAGAAAACATTTTATTTTACCTGGGTAACATTGATTAATGATGACTCAGTAGTTTACATAAAGTTCCATCACCTAATATTTTTTGTACCTGATAATCTCTGTAACGTATTCCTCTGTACCAGCCGTCTTGATACCTCTTCACCACAAATACAATATCTCCCTAGGATAAAACAAGTTCAATGTTCAAGTTCATTCATTTATTTATTTATGTATTGGTTTCATTATCCTGACATGCATTTTGATCTTTGAACCCCTGACCTATTTGAAAGAGGAAGCCAAATTGGGCAAGCAAAGAGTATACACCACACATGTAATTCTTTTCAGGACAGACAGTGAGATACAAATTTTTTAAAGATGGGGGAGGGGAGGGGTGCTTACTCAAAGGGGGGGTTATTTTAAATTTTGGCCAATAGGAAGGACGCTTATTTGAAGGGGGCATTTATTTGAGGGGGGTACTAATTTGAGGATTTACAGAAAGTCTTCTCTTCAAGAACTGGATAAAACAACAGAGAAGTTTTTTCATAATCCACTTTTGTTTAAAATATTCTGATCGGCTTGTGGCAACTGCTGTGCTAAAATTTACCAACTTTCAAATCTGCGAAACTGTCACTGCAGCTTTGTAAGATACTCCTGCAATTTGCAACATTTTTTTAGGCTCTTGTGGAGGGCACTTAAGCTGTTATCATGTGGACGAGGGCTCCTCTGGTGATGCAATCTATTTTTGGCATCTGTGTGCGATGCTTTTATCTTGGGTATACCTCAGTTAGTTGTCTATTTACCCTTAAAGGCAAGTTTCCACTAATGCATATAAGCATAAGCATAAGCATAAGTCGACATATGCAGGTGCAGTAAAATGTTAACAATTAGTGCCTCTTGTTGGAAATTTCCATAATGAGAGGTGCTAATTATCAACATTTTACTGCCTCTAGGTATGTCAGCCTATGCTTCTGATTATGCGCTAGTGAAAACCAGCCTTAAACAGCCAGGGCCAAATGCCATAAGGCCAAATGCCATATACTTCACATGAGCTGAACCTAATTCAATCAGTTAGGCTCATGTGAAGTTCTGCATTTGACCCACTTAAGCTCAACTCATTTTATTTAGAGCAGTTGAGGCATTCTTCATGCCTGGTCAGCTGTGAATAACACCTGAAGACCAACTTTGGGTCAAACACCGTTCTTCACTTGATTCGAACCAAACGCATAATCAAAGGCCTGAATGTACAATTTTGACTTTACCTTGAAAAACCACTGCCCAGCAAGACCACTTTTGTTATTTGTTTGGTGTAGCAGTTTTGTTCGACTGAATTAAGCTTGATGTTTAACTCAAACAGGCGTTCTTTTGGTTATTTGAGTCAATGCAAACTGTCATCATAGGTTTGGCCTTTGTTCCGGGCCTTAATTTACCTTTGTCAGTCCCAGTTCATCGTTTTTTGATGGTTCAAAATCCCAAACAGCAACAAATTGCTCAAGACTCCTATAAAGTTGAAAATGGGAATTCAATATTTTATTAATTCAGTAGATACATGATAAGGTAAGTCACAATCTACCCCCTCAGTAAAACAAATCAAAATGCTGACAGAAACTCTCATCTGTGGAAGGGTGGAGGAGGAGATAGCAAAAGATTTCAACAAAAGAGAGCAAAAGAAAGCAAAGATAACAAACATTAAAAAGAGAAACATTTATCGTTGAAAAGGAGACTGTTGTAATCCAGGCCCCGGTTCTTCGAAGGCTGCATAGCGCTATCCACCGGATAAATCGCTATCCAGTGGATAAGTGTTAACAAAACAAACCAAGCTATTCGTTGCATAGCGATTTATCCGATGGATAGCGTTATTCAGCCTTCGAACAACCGGGGCCTGGTACATGTCAATCGAGCTAAGGGATCTCTGCTCAAAAAGATGCAATCTGCAATTTTGGCATGAATTTTCTTAATTATTAAATTTGTATAGCTTATATTTAAAAAATATTACCAGTCAACTTTGGTGGTATAAGGGTTCCCAATTTGGACTTCAAACAAGTTAAATTAAAAACAATATTACTTGCAAGAATTTTGTTTTCTTTTCAATTAATATTGTACCTATATGTACCAGCTGGGGGAGCGTTATGACGCATTGTTTCGCTAATTTGTCAACTTTGGAAATACCCACTACATTATACAAAACTCGAAAGCCAAAAGGTTTACATTAAATACTGGCAAAAGCACACATAAACACAGTGCCATGACATGTAAATTTGCAATGCACTCGCGTTCAAAATGTCGAAAAATCCAGCTGCAAAGGTGTTTTGGTAATTTATAAGCTTAATAACTTACAAGCATATAACTGTTCTTAATTAACCACTTGTTAATAACTCGAAATAAGAGTTTCCCTAATTTTACCCCAAGAGATAAGCTGCCTCCTAGCTGATCTTACCTTGATTCATCTGAATTTGGTCTTTTCTCTACAACTTCTTCCATACTTTCAGCTTCGAATGTAAGTTTTGCTTTCGCAACGCTGTCTCGAATATTCCGGGCGTTTAGACAACGGCATAATATGTTGTTCTCACAGTATACATACTGTAACATTTTAAGCCACTAACTACAGTCGGTACTAAGTAGTTTCATAGTATACTGTAACATTTTAAGCCACTAACTACATTCGGTACTACATAATAACTAGCCTAAAATATATTCCTTATAC
>JAHPZR010022812.1:0-13110 GCA_019787425.1 Platygyra sinensis | reverse complement strand
ACAAGGTTGGACACTTAATTTTGAGAGCACTCGCCATTCGGGCGAGTGACCCTCAAAATGCACTCGCCCGGACCAGTTTTCACTCGCCCAAAAATTTACCCCCCCCCCCCCTCCCCTTCCAACCCCCGCGTCTTTCCAACCATGTTAGTCATCTTTTATTCCTTGGACTGATCACAGGTAGCTTTCGGGGCTTTTTCCTTCCTTTTTCTCTTCGACTACTTTGGAGACTCCTGAAATATATATCCACATTTTTTATTTTGTACGCAATCAGTTTACGGGAGAATACGCAATGATCAGAAAGCTGGGAAAGTACGGAAAACAATTCGCTTGCAACGTCATCAAGCACTATGGCAGACTGAGGATTATTTCCTCAATGAAAAATTCTATTTAAAGACCTTAAATCTCAAGGAAACACAATGGAAGCACTTACTTTATATTTCAAGTAGATTTTTAATTGATGAATCTTCGTGAAATCCTTGCAGTTTGCGAGCAAACGTGTCTGTTCTTCTCAGGAGCGGTCTCTATTTTAGGCGCCATATCTACCTGATCACCGATGGCTCGATAGTGACCAGAGTATTACTTTGTACAAGTAGATGCGATATGTAATTATCACTAGAGGGAAGCCATATTGTTTAGCCGAATGTAGTATGTCACTTGCCTTTCGGAATAAAAAACTTTGTAAAATAGAAATGGTAAGTTTATGTTTAGGAATTTTCTTGCCAAAATGGAGTGTAAAAACATTATTTTGATGTTTAAATAATTTCTTGGTGACAAAAATTGCACTCGCCAAATGGGTAAGTGATCGAGAATTTGCACTCGCCCAACACTTTTCACACTCGCCTGGGCGAGCGGGCGAGTGCTAATGTCCGACACTGTTTGTAAGAGTAAAATTCTCAAATTTGATCAGTTACCTCTTTTAGCTAGTATTTTTAGTTTGTAATTCATATAAATTGTAGAATGTCAACCTTCTTCAAGTTATCGAGCATCAAAATCACAATTTTTCCCGTACATTGACAGTAAATTTTACCGCATTTGCCCCACAAGCAAGATGGCGTCGGCGACTGTGAAACCTTCTATAGCACAAACACCTCCATAGAATACTAGCTCACTCTGGTCCTTTGCTGTTTAAGAGGTTCCACTGTCTTTTTTTTAATTTGTGGAGGCCAGATCAAGTGGTTGGGGTTTTGAACCCTGGCCAGGGACATGGTGTTGTGTTCTTGGTCAAGGCACTTAAGTCTTACAGTCTCTCTCTCCATACTGGTGTGTGAATGAGAACCAGCAAATTCAATGCTAGGGGTAACCCTGTGATAGACTGGGATCCCATCCAGGGAGGACTAGAAATACTCCTAGTCTAGTAGTGGGGGACGCGGTAGCCTCATGGTTAGCACGCACAACTCCAGAGCGAGCACTCCAGGTTTGATCCCTGGCTGGGGACATTGTGTTGTGTTCTTGGGCAAGACACTTTACTCTCATGGTGCCTCTCTCCACCCAGGTGTATAAATGGGTACCGGTGAATTTAATGCTGGGGGTAACCCCAGGCGGGAGTAGAAATACTCCCAGTCGCTTCATGCTACAGAAACCAGGAGAAGCTCCGGCCTGATGGGTCACTTGCAATTGGCCCGAATGCAGACTTTACCTACTTCACACTACAGAACAGTGGCTAAGCGCCTGCCTGATGAGCCAGTTGGATCGTAAACATACTTCACCTACCTTTACCTACTGCAGAATTTAAATAACTTTAAATGTATAGTGTTACCTTCTCCGTCCTGTGACATTTGCTCAGCGAGTATATTGAGCCCATGTAATGAGGTGAATGCACCAGGACTAACAATATCACTCTTCAGCGAGTCAATTCTGTGCACACCATTTTGATTGACATCAGGCTGTCTGTCTTCCATATCCTTGCAATGTTCGTCGGTCTCACAACAGCCCTCACAAGTCATGTTGTTTCGATCATTTTGTAAATCTTCTAAAATTTTTGAGCTAAACTCAGTTTTTGGCGAAGATGACACCAGACTCTCTGATACTTCTTCCCTAAAGACACAGAAAAGCAAACTGTTTAGCAAAGACTTAAACTGAGCTAATCATATATTTTTACCAACTGAGCTGATCACTGTTATAAACCAATCATAATTAGGCCATTTTTTGGTTGCCTTTTGCCTCTGTGTCAAAATGAGCCTATGTGCAAAACAATTCATATGAAAATGAGTTCACTGATAGGTTCATTTTCTAAAAAAATCAAACTCATTTTCATATTGAAAGGTTTTGCGCAAACACGTGTTTTGAAACAGAGGCACAAGGTAACTCAAAAATTGCCTATTTTGTTACATTCAAATATAGTCTTTCCCAGGCTCAAATCCTGAAATCTCTGGAGATGGTTATCACAGTACATTTATTTTTATTACTAACCACACAATCAATGTACCAGTCATAGTACCTCATGATAGAAGTATGATTATCAAGTATTAGTAAGGTCCCTTAGTTTAGTCAGGCAACAAATAAATAAGTAAATAAATTTCAGCATGAAACTACCAAGCTGAATGGCCTAAATAATGTTACTTAGTAAGAGTGACTTCTTGCCTATAATTCTTACCAAATGGTATTTCCAGCTTCATCTGATGCCTTCTTGACAAAATTCCCAGGAAAGCAGCCAGCCTAAAAATAACCCAAAAAAGTCGTTTTTATCACAGATAGATTGACTTAATAACTGATTTGTTTATTTTGGCACAATAAGGTTTGGACACAGAAGGTTGATCTGGTCTGGGATCCAACCACAGTAAATGTAGCCATATTGGCTAGTAACTCAAGTCCATATCACCTGACAGGGCTTGAAAAAAACTTGAATTCTAACTAATAACAATATAATAATAATAACAACAACAACAATGACAACAATAACAACAACAACAACGTCAACAACAACAACAACAACGTCAACAACAACAACAAGAAAACATTTTATTTTACCTGGGTAACATTGATTAATGATGACTCAGTAGTTTACATAAAGTTCCATCACCTAATATTTTTTGTACCTGATAATCTCTGTAACGTATTCCTCTGTACCAGCCGTCTTGATACCTCTTCACCACAAATACAATATCTCCCTAGGATAAAACAAGTTCAATGTTCAAGTTCATTCATTTATTTATTTATGTATTGGTTTCATTATCCTGACATGCATTTTGATCTTTGAACCCCTGACCTATTTGAAAGAGGAAGCCAAATTGGGCAAGCAAAGAGTATACACCACACATGTAATTCTTTTCAGGACAGACAGTGAGATACAAATTTTTTAAAGATGGGGGAGGGGAGGGGTGCTTACTCAAAGGGGGGGTTATTTTAAATTTTGGCCAATAGGAAGGACGCTTATTTGAAGGGGGCATTTATTTGAGGGGGGTACTAATTTGAGGATTTACAGAAAGTCTTCTCTTCAAGAACTGGATAAAACAACAGAGAAGTTTTTTTCATAATCCACTTTTGTTTAAAATATTCTGATCGGCTTGTGGCAACTGCTGTGCTAAAATTTACCAACTTTCAAATCTGCGAAACTGTCACTGCAGCTTTGTAAGATACTCCTGCAATTTGCAACATTTTTTTAGGCTCTTGTGGAGGGCACTTAAGCTGTTATCATGTGGACGAGGGCTCCTCTGGTGATGCAATCTATTTTTGGCATCTGTGTGCGATGCTTTTATCTTGGGTATACCTCAGTTAGTTGTCTATTTACCCTTAAAGGCAAGTTTCCACTAATGCATATAAGCATAAGCATAAGCATAAGTCGACATATGCAGGTGCAGTAAAATGTTAACAATTAGTGCCTCTTGTTGGAAATTTCCATAATGAGAGGTGCTAATTATCAACATTTTACTGCCTCTAGGTATGTCAGCCTATGCTTCTGATTATGCGCTAGTGAAAACCAGCCTTAAACAGCCAGGGCCAAATGCCATAAGGCCAAATGCCATATACTTCACATGAGCTGAACCTAATTCAATCAGTTAGGCTCATGTGAAGTTCTGCATTTGACCCACTTAAGCTCAACTCATTTTATTTAGAGCAGTTGAGGCATTCTTCATGCCTGGTCAGCTGTGAATAACACCTGAAGACCAACTTTGGGTCAAACACCGTTCTTCACTTGATTCGAACCAAACGCATAATCAAAGGCCTGAATGTACAATTTTGACTTTACCTTGAAAAACCACTGCCCAGCAAGACCACTTTTGTTATTTGTTTGGTGTAGCAGTTTTGTTCGACTGAATTAAGCTTGATGTTTAACTCAAACAGGCGTTCTTTTGGTTATTTGAGTCAATGCAAACTGTCATCATAGGTTTGGCCTTTGTTCCGGGCCTTAATTTACCTTTGTCAGTCCCAGTTCATCGTTTTTTGATGGTTCAAAATCCCAAACAGCAACAAATTGCTCAAGACTCCTATAAAGTTGAAAATGGGAATTCAATATTTTATTAATTCAGTAGATACATGATAAGGTAAGTCACAATCTACCCCCTCAGTAAAACAAATCAAAATGCTGACAGAAACTCTCATCTGTGGAAGGGTGGAGGAGGAGATAGCAAAAGATTTCAACAAAAGAGAGCAAAAGAAAGCAAAGATAACAAACATTAAAAAGAGAAACATTTATCGTTGAAAAGGAGACTGTTGTAATCCAGGCCCCGGTTCTTCGAAGGCTGCATAGCGCTATCCACCGGATAAATCGCTATCCAGTGGATAAGTGTTAACAAAACAAACCAAGCTATTCGTTGCATAGCGATTTATCCGATGGATAGCGTTATTCAGCCTTCGAACAACCGGGGCCTGGTACATGTCAATCGAGCTAAGGGATCTCTGCTCAAAAAGATGCAATCTGCAATTTTGGCATGAATTTTCTTAATTATTAAATTTGTATAGCTTATATTTAAAAAATATTACCAGTCAACTTTGGTGGTATAAGGGTTCCCAATTTGGACTTCAAACAAGTTAAATTAAAAACAATATTACTTGCAAGAATTTTGTTTTCTTTTCAATTAATATTGTACCTATATGTACCAGCTGGGGGAGCGTTATGACGCATTGTTTCGCTAATTTGTCAACTTTGGAAATACCCACTACATTATACAAAACTCGAAAGCCAAAAGGTTTACATTAAATACTGGCAAAAGCACACATAAACACAGTGCCATGACATGTAAATTTGCAATGCACTCGCGTTCAAAATGTCGAAAAATCCAGCTGCAAAGGTGTTTTGGTAATTTATAAGCTTAATAACTTACAAGCATATAACTGTTCTTAATTAACCACTTGTTAATAACTCGAAATAAGAGTTTCCCTAATTTTACCCCAAGAGATAAGCTGCCTCCTAGCTGATCTTACCTTGATTCATCTGAATTTGGTCTTTTCTCTACAACTTCTTCCATACTTTCAGCTTCGAATGTAAGTTTTGCTTTCGCAACGCTGTCTCGAATATTCCGGGCGTTTAGACAACGGCATAATATGTTGTTCTCACAGTATACATACTGTAACATTTTAAGCCACTAACTACAGTCGGTACTAAGTAGTTTCATAGTATACTGTAACATTTTAAGCCACTAACTACATTCGGTACTACATAATAACTAGCCTAAAATATATTCCTTATACCTACTAAAATTAAGCCGTTAGTTATTGGCCTAAAATGTTACAGTATGTATTTACTGTGGTCGCAAATTAAGCCAATAGTTATTGGCTTAAAATGTTACAGTATGTATACTATATCTGGTCGCAAATTAAGCCAATAGTTATTGGCCTAAAATGTTACAGTATGTATATTATATCTGGTTGCAAATTAAGCCAATAGTTATTGGCCTAAAATGTTACAGTATGTATATTATATCCGATTGCAAATTAAGCCAATAGTTATTGGCCTAAAATGTTACAGTATGTACATTGTATCTGGTCGCAAATTAAGCCAATAGTTATTGGCTTAAAATGTTACAGTATGTATATTATATGTGGTCGCAAATTAAGCCAATAGTTATTGGCCTAAAATGTTACAGTATGTATTATATGTGGTTGTAAATTAAGCCAATAGTTATTGGCCTAAAATGTTACAGTATGTATATTATATCTGGTTGCAAATAAAGCCAATAGTTATTGGCCTAAAATGTTACAGTATGAATATTATATCTGGTTGCAAATTAAGCCAATAGTTATTGGCCTAAAATGTTACAGTATGTACATTGTATCTGGTCGCAAATTAAGCCAATAGTTATTGGCCTAAAATGTTACAGTATGTATATTATATCTGGTTGCAAATTAAGCCAATAGTTATTGGCCTAAAATGTTACAGTATGTAATAAGGTTGGTTCCAAATTAAGCCAATAGTTATTGGCCTAAAATGTTACAGTATGTAATAAGGTTGGTTCCAAATTAAGCCAATAGTTATTGGCCTAAAATTTACATTATATATTCAGACTATTGAAACTTGGTAAGCTAATGGTTCTGCTGGAAACATATTATGGCTAAAAAATATTCTGTTCCCATTGCAAATCACTTTTTTCCAGTTGAAAGTTAGTGATTTTCAGATCGCAGAAACATTAAACAAAGCCACAGACTTGAGCTAACATAATTATACAGCGGGCCCTGCCATAACGAGTCCCGCTATAACGAAGACCCCGTTATAACGGCTCATCCTCGGTGTAAAAGCCTGTGACACTCACCAGGGAAGTAAACCACAGAAAACAGAAAGGTAAACCCGTTATATAACAAACTACATTTGAACGCCCGGCAGAATTGCAGTGAAATATATGGAAACAAACTTCGCTAAAACGAACCCCGCTATAACGAATATTTTGTCCTGTCGCTCGCAGTCAGCAAAAAACGTAGCCTGTGTACAGCCGCCCCTTCACTCAAAAATACAAATGGTTGTTAAGCCAAACACGACTCCTATTGGTCAATAACTAGCGGCTTAATTTGGATCCACACTTTGGATCCACACTTAGGTTTAAAGGTCGCATTTTACATGCGCCGAATCGAATTGCCGAACTAAATGCATGTAAAATGCGACGTCTAAATCAATTAAATGCGACATATTTCAATTCGATGCGAGTCGGTCGAATATTCGACTGATCCAATCGAACATACGACTGAAGTTCGACAGTTGATTTCAACGCCGTATTTTACATGTGCTGAATCGAATTCAAAATATGTTAAATAATTTATGTTTGCTCGAATGGGAATTTAAAACACGACGTTCAAATCAAATCAGCCGAACGTATTCATTCGAGTCCACCAAAATTAGTATTTGATTCGGCGCACGTAAATTGCGGCGTTTAAACCTGGCCTAATTTACATACTAGTCTGTAAGGCCCGGTGTAAACGTCGCATTTTCATGTGCCGAATTCAATTGCCAAATTAAGTGCATGTAAAATGCGACGTCTAAACCAATTCGGCAAAAAAAAATGCGACGAACGTTTAAATCAAATCAGCCGAACGTATTCATACGAGTCGACAATAATTAGTATTTGATTTGGCGACGTTTAAACTGGGCCTAACATTTTAGGCCAATAACAAACGGCTTAATTCGAATCCACATTTGTTTACACATTGTAACATTTTAGGCCAATAACTATCGGCTTAATTTGGAACCATCTTTATTTCATACTGTAACATTTTAGGCCAATAACTAACGGCCTAATTTTGACCCCCATTAAATACATACTGTAACATTTTAGGCCAATAACTAACGGCTTAATTTAAACCCACATTAAATACATACTGTAACATTTTAGGCCAATAACTATCGGCTTAATTTAGGACCCGGCATCTTTATTACATACTGTAACATTTTAGGCCAATAACTAACGGCCTAATTTGGGACCATCTTTATTACATACTGAAACATTTTAGGCCAATAACTAACGGCCTAATTTTGACCCCCATTAAATACATACTGTAACATTTTAGGCCAATAACTAACGGCTTAATTTAGACCCATATTAAATACATACTGTAACATTTTAGGCCAATAACTATCGGCTTAATTTGGGGCAATCTTTACTACATACTGTAACATTTTAGGCCAATAACTATCGGCTTAATTTGAGACCATCTTTATTACATACTGTAACATTTTAGGCCAATAACTAACGGCCTAATTTTGACCCTCATTAAATACATACTGTAACATTTTAGGCCAATAACTAACGGCTTAATTTAGACCCATATTAAATACATACTGTAACATTTTAGGCCAATAACTATCGGCTTAATTTAGGGCAATCTTTATTACATACTGAAACATTTTAGGCCAATAACTATCGGCTTAATTTGGGACCATCTTTATTACATACTGTAACATTTTAGGCCAATAACTAACGGCTTAATTTAGACCCATATTAAATACATACTGTAACATTTTAGGCCAATAACTATCGGCTTAATTTGGGACCATCTTTATTACATACTGTAACATTTTAGGCCAATAACTATCGGCTTAATTTGGGACCACCTTTATTACGTACTGTAACATTTTAGGCCAATAACTAACGGCCTAATTTTGCCCCCGTTAAATACATACTGTAACATTTTAGGCCGAATAACTATCGGCTTAATTTGGAACCGTCTTTATTACATACTGTAACATTTTAGGCCAATAACTATTGGCTTAATTTGCAACCACAGATAGTACATACTGTATTATTTTAGGCCAATAACTATTGGCTTAATTTACAACCACAAATAGTACATACTGTAACATTTTAAGCCTATAACTATTGGCTTAATTTGCAACCAGATGTAGTATACATACTGTAACATTTTAGGCCAATAACTATTGGCTTAATTTGCAACCAGATGTAGTATACATACTGTAACATTTTAGGCCAATAACTATTGGCTTAATTTGCAACCAGATATAGTATACATACTGTAACATTTTAGGCCAATAACTATTGGCTTAATTTGCAACCAGATATAGTATACATACTGTAACATTTTAGGCCAATAACTATTGGCTTAATTTGAAACCACATTTAACAATACTGTAACATTTTAGGCCAATAACTAAGGGCTTATGACTCGCGTCGGTATAATAATTAAAAATACCGAAAGAGTAATTGGCTTAAAATGTTACAGTATATATACTGTAATAATAGCATAATATGTTAATATATGTATTCCCGAATATTCCCGCCAAAAAGTGGCAATATCGCAACTCAAACGCTCGCTCTAGCTTTAAATAGCTTCCACAACACTTACGAAGTATTAGATTGAGGAAAGATTTCTTTGCTGTACATACAGGCTCAAAAAGCAGTACACTCTGTTGAAGACGTCGTGACTGTAATCATATCGAATAACATGATTTGACCTCGGTTGACTGATCAAGAGAGACAAGATGTCAAAAGATCTTGATAAAATTCAATGCGGAATTTGTCTTTGATAAACAAATCATTCAAGGATACAGCAGCCTGTATCTTCAAGTGCTCCAACAGGAAATAAAGAGATCGTTCTTCATCGAGTCCTGTAGAGCTATGCGGTGACAGAAACAAAACTTTCACTTTCGGAAATGCCGATTCCGCGACGACAATGGAACGAAATAGTGCGAAGCCGCTTTCGTTCATTTTTCGTGACGTCACGATAACTTTACTTCCTTTCGGACAAACAGCGCCGGTACCTGAAAAATGTGTTGTAGACATTTTAAAAGAACAATACCCAGACGGTTGTCAAACAAACGCCATTATCTTCCGCTGTACTTTACTAATACTGGGGAACAGTTAGCCCTTAGGGGTTGGGCAGCCTCTATCCAATCCCATAAGTAAATTCGTGCTCAATCGCATCGCATTTTCTCCATCCCGTGCTTTTAACAACTGTCAAAGGAGTCAGTCCATTTACTTTCATCATTCGCTTTGCAGTTTGGTGCCGGTCCTCGAAAGCACTAGAAAAATACCTGACGACTGTGCCTAATATCGCGCACACCTTGTGGAGGTTTAAAGAAAGTTATTTTAATTTAAACTAATTCATTTCATTAATTTCGGTCAGCTTCCGGTAAAAATAATTAAACTCATCAAAAAACCACCCTGAATACTACAGAAATTTTAAAATTGCAAAATATGTCACGTTCTCCTTTCACCCGCGTAATATGAATAATCAGATTACGTTTGAGGTAATTTTAATTAGCATAGACTTCAGCTCAGCTAGCGGAAACTAAGGAAGATCTCATTGGAAAGGACACAGTTAAATGCCCCTCCGGGAGAAGGGGAAATTTTCCACAAAAGTTCGTACGGGGAAGCTAAGCCCCGAGATCCAACCCCCTACCGTTTCGTATACTACTTAGAAAGTAAAGCTACTCATTTCGTATGCTTTTATTGAAAAAAGTATCTTTCTTCTAAGCCCTTAGGATGAACAACATTACGGGGGAACATCGAGCATTACCAAAAGAAATGTTAACCAAAAAGTAAGTATCATTTATTGAGATCTCGACAGATTTCCCATTCACTGATACCTTACTTGTGAAATCCGGCTACCCCTCTGTGTACCCGAAGCCAAGGTTATCCTTTCGGGTGGAGCATCTTTCCTGAAACCACTGCAATAAAAGCTGTGCCACGTAACACCAATATTATGCCACCCATTTTCTTAGTAAAAAAATGGAGCTAAAGCCCAGAAAGAAATACATCAATGGGTTTATTCAATACTTAACGATTTCTTGCTCCAATTTTTTTTTCGCACTTGCTCGCAGTTTCTGTCCCTTCGCGTGCGTTTTTTTAAAAATCTTTTAATGCTTATGCATTATGGCCCAGGAGGGTCACAGTCCAGTTTTAATTTTCACAGTCCAGTTTTAATTTTTCACAGTCCAGTTTTAATTTTCACAGTCCAGTTTTAACTTTTGACAGTCCAGTTTTTAATTTTTACACAGTCCAGTTTTAATTTTCACAGTCCAGTTTTAATTTTACACAGTCCAGTTTTAATTTTCACAGTCCAGTTTTAATTTTTACACAGTCCAGTTTTAATTTTTCACAGTCCAGTTTTATTTTCTTACAGTCCAGTTTTAATTTTTCACAGTCCAGTTTTAATTTTTACACAGTCCAGTTTTAATTTTTCACGGTCCAGTTTTAATTTTTGCACAGTCCAGTTTTAATTTTGTGAGTCGTGTCCAGTTCTCTCTCTACTGCCGTGCTCACGTGTTCTGCATTTCGTTTTTAAGACGGCCATTTTGGCGTACCAATTTGCGATGGATGCGATTATAAGGCAAACCGTGCGCGAAGAAATGAGACGTTCAGCTTCTCTTGTGTCAGAAAGAGCGGCTTCTTCGCAAGTGGAATCGTCAGACTCGGCTTCGACAGGACCATCACGTTCATTTTCATCACGAACAGTGAATCGCCTAACGGGGCTACTGAATCGTATAAGGAATCACGGTAGCAACAGCTCAAATAAAAAACGCAAAATTGTCAAGGAACACAGAATACAGGTGAGGTGGTCTCATTATGACGAAAGGAAGAAAGAATTTAGTACTGTTCGACAAAAGAACGGTGGCGGAAATCGCGGCTAAATGCAGGAATACCCCGAACACTTATTTGCATCTTATTGAATAACAAATAGCATCTGTTGTTATAACTCGTTCTTCAAAGCACACCGACACATGCAATGGCTGGGTCGGGGTATTCTGAAAATCGCTTTATTCCATATACTGATGAAGAGCCACTTACGTTGGAAACCCTAACCAAGAAGGCGCGTGCATTGTTCTTCCCTGATGACGAAAATAATTTTGCTGGTCGTATACAAGAAATGAACACGTGGATCTGTAACGCAAGCGGAGTGGCAGTTTTCGATTTTTCCCGATGATGGAACTGTGGATGACTACCTGAAGAAAAATGGTCTGTACCCATCCTCTACCTATTTTTTCCTTCGTACACAACCCCCGCACACCTTTCAGGAGATGAATTCGAAAGCAGTGAGCTTACCGGAGCAGAAAGCTCGCCAACATTTGAAGAGAGGTCTTCCGTAACATTCTCGACAGTTCTAGGACCTACCTCCACAACTAGGGAAGTTTTTAAATTTGTCTTGAGTTTGTTGCAATTGATGTCTCTTTAGAACAATGAATCAGATACCAATCCTACTGATTTTTCACGCCAAAGGCCAGTATATGCATGACATCTATCTGTAGTAAGCTAGTGGTAATTGCTTATTATATTCTTCCAAAGCTTAGTCCTGCATTTCCCAGAGGTTTTTTCCAGATGAATATCATTGCAATATTCATTCAGCTGCTGTGATTTGGTTTGTGGTAGTGTGCTGTGACAAGTTACTAAGAGTATTACTAAGAGTCAAATGCTGTCAGGAACAATGGGTTAAAATGAGCTGTCATAGTCTTAAAGAGGCTTTTTATCAGTTTTAGGTTTATTGTTCTTTTGTTCTTGATGAACATTTCTTTTAACAATGAAAAAAAAGCTTTAATACTGTTTCTGCATGATGGGAGATTGGCAACACAGCTAAAATATTGAGAAGCCTGACATGCCAGCTGTGGTTTCCTATGCTTTATGACCTTGGCTGCTTTTTATCTTGGATACTGCAGGGGTCAGTTGAATAAAACAAGTGTAATTTACAACTGTAGCTATGGTTTTGAGCCTCTGAAACAATACGCACAGTTTTAAATTACAATTGTAAAAGCTTTTGAATTATGGGTTTTCCTGCAAGCAGGCCATTTAGCAAAAACATATCAGTTTGTAGATGTTGAAAAACTTCCTTTTGTTAAAGTCATACAGTTTGCAATCTACATTACACATTGTTGTGTTTACTTATTTAGAAGACCTTGCAGGACATAAGTTCAAGGATTGTAGGTTTGTAGTAAACGTGGGTAGAGATGCTCTTCCGAATGACAGCATACTGGGCAATGACACACTTTTGTAACGAACCTATTTTTAATGTTTCATATGCAAGTTTTCTATCCAGTTCCACTATTAGGTCATCTCCCCAAAAACAAATGTGAAGCATCGGTCTTCTGCCACTTACGTCCACTAAAGGGATGATAGTTATTGAAGTACATTTGACCTTGTGTTTAGTTTGGCTATTAAACAAAAGTAAAAACATTAATAATCATGTAGTTGTTTTCTTATTGGAAAGGAATTACAAAGAAATCTTTTCATAGTTTTA
>JAHPZR010022811.1:7500-20881 GCA_019787425.1 Platygyra sinensis | reverse complement strand
TTTAAGAGCGCGTGCACCGATGATGCGAGCTTTAGTAATGTGCGCGTGCTAGCTGACGCAAGCTCATGCAAGGCAGCGAACAAGTCAACAACATAGCTCAAATTACAGCCCAGAAGTAGAAACAGAAAAACCATTTAAAAGAAAACGTAAAGAAAATGATTTGGACGGAAAGATCTTGTGTGTATTTTGATGAGACCGCCATTGTCGAGTCGCTCATCGACAAAACCGCGTGGTTCGAAAATTCGCGCATGCTCACATAGCGATCTTGGCGAGTTCCTATTCTGATGGCGTAATTGCCATTGAGGTGAAAAATAGAAAAATCCTTATCAGATTTCTCGAATTTCCTTCGGTGAAATTCCTTAAGATTTGGCAGAGAAGTTATTCCTTATTAGCTTTCCTTGCTTTCAATTGATAAGAAAAATTTGTGAGACAAGGTTCTCGCGCAGCCAAAAAAAACACAAAAATGCTAAAAACGAAAAAACTACCTTGACAACCCCTACTTTTTTCGATTTTAAAAGTTTCTTCTTGCCAGTACTCTACCCGGTTTGAGCAGATCAGAAAATTTTACCAATCAAAGCCGAACAGACGTCAAAAATGGCGATGTTTGAGTAGTTTTAATTTGAGACTAAAAGCCTTGATAGCAGAGGTGACTGTTGAACAGCAAATTTTGGCCCTTGTTCGTTATGTTTCAGTGGCTTTGATAAGGAAAATAGCAAAAAGAACGAGAATATTAACTTTAGATTGAGGCCACTGGCGCGCGCTTCGTAATCTTGCATAACCCTATTGAGCCACCTTAAATCTTGATTTTTACACGATAAACTTGTGGGATTTCAGAATGGATCTAATAGACTGGCGATAGAACTGTGCTATTTTGGTGTGAAATTATACTTGTGATTCCAAATGGAACTCGCGCTGCGCGCTCGTTCGTTTTTGAAATCACGCGCGCGTATGAGTTTATAAACCTTGACTTCATCTCGGTCCTTAAGGCTGCTGCACACTAGCCGATTTTTTGTCGTAGATCTGCGGATTTTTTTCTCGGGGTCAAATCGAGTTAAAGTTTGTCGGGATATCAGCTTGCAGCACACTAGCCGATTTCTTGTCGCGACAAACCGCGTTTAGTCTTGCGGCCGAGTCGATCTCCGCCATGTTTGAAAAGAAGCTTGTTCACGTGACTCTCATAACAATTCCTTATTGGTTGAGGTACGCGCGAGCCCCGACAAATTGTCTTGGTCCACCGCACACTAGGCGACAAGGCCCGACAAGACGTTTTGAGATCTGGCACTGTCAGATATCGCCGCACACCGCACACTAGCCAACAAGTGAAGATTTTTTATCGGCCGAAAAAAAATCGGCTAGTGTGCGGCGGCCTTTAGCAAGTGAAAAAATAATTTGGTCAATATCCAGCCATCTTGACCTCACGCATGGTCAATAACCCATATGTTACGCGTCGACTTTGTGTGAAAAACTGAATTACCGTGCAAACGCTTTTTAACCAACCGAAAGTAACGGCTGCCCGAAAGTGGCGACTCCTTTTGCCAGCTTATTCCAAAAGTAACAGGAGGCGTTACTTTCGTAATTCCACAATAACATCAGCCAAGTGCTCACGAATTGGATGCATTGCCCTGCACGTCTGGCAAGGGTTGTTTCCACGATCTTGTTAAGTTCGCAACAATTCTGACCAAAGGGACGTAAGGGGGAGAGGTGCAATGAGGTTAATCCTATGTAAAGCAAAAAGGCCAGACCACGACACCGGGTTCTTTAACGTTCACTGCTAACCATGTAACACTGAAGACGGGGCCTACAGTTTGAAGTCCTTATTCGAGGAGACTTGAACGTTTTTTTTTTTTTTTTTTTTGGCAGTTGTACTTAGAGGTAGCAGATGTATATGTTTGCGCCTCTGGGGATGAGTAGAGCCTGGCTTACTTGACAACGGCAGAACTTGAACGAGGTTCACCTACTCAGCGCGAGCAATTGAATATTTACAATGCTCAAGATATATGAAAATTCTTTCAAATTGCACTCTCCTTGAGGCACGTGCAATTTTGGGAGTATTTTCAAATATCACAAGTGTAAATCCTTTACTCAACTCTGTACATTGAGCCAAAAACGTCCGGAAAATTTAACACATCGTATTCTACATTTAAAATCTTGCCAAGTATTTATAGCAATGAAGTTCAGTATATCTCATTTGAAAGGGCACAAGATGTACTTTTCAGCAAAAAAAAAAAAAAAAATAGGTTGAATTTATTGAAAGGAATATAAATTTTACCAATTCGTAATGAGAAGAACTTAGCAAAACAGGTAAACAAACATTGAGTAAAACCGTTCTGCTGCTTGAATTTCATAAGAAAGAGACTTTTTCCGGTATATAAACAAGTGCATGCCGAAAACCGAAATCAAGAAAATCTAGAATTAACTACGATTTTGTTAATGTTCCAAAAATAATAACAACATGGAAGAAAACCAAAATTTTCAAACTTTATATCTACGGATTGAGCTTCTATAATGTTTTTTTCGCATTTCACTTTATCTTAGCGAGTTTTTTCAGAATCATGTATTTTTTGTGCATACCAGAGAAATTACAGTTTGCCTTCAGAAGTGTGACTCATTTTCCCGCCAACAACCGTCAAATTCAGAACACAAAAACCAAACGATTGTTTGAGATAAAAACGTTCTGTCAATGTGCAAAGTTTGAGCTTTATCATGTAAAACAGCAAAACGTTTTTTTCGACAGTGCCATTTAGAGCACTCTGCTGGCTCGAAGTAGGCAACCTCGTTCTTAGGGTCTCTCAACTTACCGCTCCATGGCGCTCGCTCCAGGAAGCGGGAATATAAGAGACCCTGGGAAAGAGGTTGCGGTGTAGGGAGTAAACAATGACAATCAGCTATTTAAACTAAAATACTGACAAAAAATTACCTGGTTTATGCTGAATACGCCCGACTGAATGGTAAATGGTAGCTGTGTTTGGGTGTTCTTTTCCAAACAGATTAAGCGTAATGTTGAGGGCACACTGTCTGGAATGAAGAGCTGAAGAAAAGTCGCCTAGTGCATGTTGTGTGAGCCCGAGTGAATGGTAACAGTCAGCTATGCTTGAGTGTTCTTCTCCAAATACTTTAAGCTTGATATCAAGCGCACGTTCTTTAGACTGAAGAGCTGAGGATAAGTCGTCTAATGCGTGCTGTGTGTCCCCAAGTAAATGGTAACTGTCAGCTGTGCTTGAGTGTTCTTCTCCAAACAGTTTAAGCCTGATATCCAGTTCATGCTGTGTACACCAAAGAGCTGAAGAAAAGTCGCCTTGTGCATGTAACGTGAGCCCGAGTGAATGGTAACTGTCAGCTGTGCTTGGATGTTCTTCTCCAAACAGCTTAAGCCTAATATCAAGTGCACGCTGGGTAGAATGAAGAGCTGAAGAAAAGTCATCTTGTGCGTGTTGTGTGTTCCCGAGGAACTGGTAACTGTCAGCTGTGCTTGAGTGTTCTTCTCCAAACAGCTTAAGCCTGATATCAAGTGCACGCTGGGTAGAATGAAGAGCTGAAGAAAAGTCACTTTGTGCGTGTTGTGTGTTCCCGAGGAACTGGTAACTGTCAGCTGTGCTTGAGTGTTCTTCTCCAAACAGCTTAAGCCTGATATCAAGTGCACGCTGGAGAGAATGAAGAGCTGAAGAAAAGTGGCCGAGGGCATGCTGTGTGTCCCCGAGGGATTGGTAACTGTCAGCTGTGCTTGGATGTTCTTCTCCAAACAGCTTAAGCCTGATATCAAGTGCACGCTGGGTAGAATGAAGAGCTGAAGAAAAGTCATCTTGTGCGTGTTGTGTGTTCCCGAGGAACTGGTAACTATCAGCTGTGCTTGGATGTTCTTCTCCAAACAGCTTAAGCCTGATATCAAGTGCACGCTGGGTAGAATGAAGAGCTGAAGAAAAGTCATCTTGTGCGTGTTGTGTGTTCCCGAGGAACTGGTAACTATCAGCTGTGCTTAGATGTTCTTCGCCAAACAGCTTAAGCCTGATATCAAGTGCACGCTGGGTAGAATGAAGAGCTGAAGAAAAGTCACCTTGTGCGTGTTGTGTGTTCCCGAGGAACTGGTAACTGTCAGCTGTGCTTGAGTGTTCTTCTCCAAACAGCTTAAGCCTGATATCAAGTGCACGCTGAAGAGAATGAAGAGCTGAAGAAAAGTGGCCGAGGGCATGCTGTGTGTCCCCGAGGGATTGGTAACTGTCAGCTGTGCTTGGATGTTCTTCTCCAAACAGCTTAAGCCTGATATCAAGTGCACGCTGGGTAGAATGAAGAGCTGAAGAAAAGTGGCCGAGGGCATGCTGTGTGTCCCCGAGGGATTGGTAACTGTCAGCTGTGCTTGGATGTTCTTCTCCAAACAGCTTAAGCCTGATATCGAGTGCACGCTGGGTAGAATGAAGAGCTGAAGAAAAGTCACCTTGTGCGTGTTGTGTGTTCCCGAGGAACTGGTAACTATCAGCTGTGCTTAGATGTTCTTCGCCAAACAGCTTAAGCCTGATATAAAGTGCACGCTGGGTAAAATGAAGAGCTGAAGAAAAGTCGCCGAGTGCGTGTTGTGTGAGCCCGAGTGAATGGTAACTGTCAGCTGTGCTTGGATGTTCTTCTCCAAATACTTTAAGCTTGATTTTAAGAGCATGCTCTTTAGACTGAAGAGCTGAGGATAAGTCGTCTAATGCATGTTGTGTGTTCCCAAGGGATTGGTAACTGTCAGCTGTGCTTGGATGTTCTTCCTCAAACAGCTTAAGCCTGATATCAAGTGCACGCTGGGTAGAATGAAGAGCTGAAGAAAAGTCACCTTGTGCGTGTTGTGTGTTCCCGAGGAACTGGTAACTGTCAGCTGTGCTTGAGTGTTCTTCTCCAAACAGCTTAAGCCTGATATCAAGTGCACGCTGGGTAGAATGAAGAGCTGCAGAAAAGTGGCCGAGTGCATGCTGTGTGTCCCCGAGGGATTGGTAACTGTCAGCTATGCTTGAGTGTTCTTCTCCAAATACTTTAAGCTTGATATCAAGCGCACGTTCTTTAGACTGAAGAGCTGAGGATAAGTCGCCTAATGCGTGCTGTGTGTCCCCAAGTAAATGGTAACTGTCAGCTGTGCTTGAGTGTTCTTCTCCAAACAGTTTAAGCCTGATATCCAGTTCATGCAGTGTACACCGAATAGCTGAAGAAAAGTCGCCTTGTGCATGTAACGTGAGCCCGAGTGAATGGTAACTGTCAGCTGTGCATGGATGTTCTTCTCCAAACAGCTTAAGCCTAATATCAAGTGCACGCTGGGTAGAATGAAGAGCTGAAGAAAAGTCACCTTGTGCGTGTTGTGTGTTCCCGAGGAACTGGTAACTATCAGCTGTGCTTGGATGTTCTTCTCCAAACAGCTTAAGCCTGATATCAAGTGCACGCTGGGTAGAATGAAGAGCTGAAGAAAAGTCGCCGAGTGCGTGTTGTGTGAGCCCGAGTGAATGGTAACTGTCAGCTGTGCTTGGATGTTCTTCTCCAAACAGCTTAAGCCTGATATCAAGTGCACGCTGGGTAGAATGAAGAGCTGAATAAAAGTCGCCGAGTGCGTGTTGTGTGAGCCCGAGTGAATGGTAACTGTCAGCTGTGCTTGAGTTTTCTTCTCCAATTACTTTGTGTTTGATATCCATAGCACGCTTTTTAGACTGAAGAGCTGAGGCAAAATCGTCTTTTGCATGCTGTGTCTCCCCAAGTGATTGGTAGCTGTCAGCTGTGCTATAGTGGTTTTCTCCAAGCAGTTTTATCTTTTCAGCAAGTGCCCTCTCTATATATTGAAGAGCTGAGTTAAAGTCGCCTTTTGCTTGGTATGTGACTCCAATTGAATGGTAGCTCTCAGCAATACGTCTATGTTCTTTACAGGGGAGTGAAGGATCGATATTAATCGCAGGCTCCTTAGACTCGTCAGGCGAGGAAACTTGGCGTTGAGCCTCTTCTGTCACCCACAGTGAATAGTGGCTGTGAGATGTGCTTGGGTGTTGATCTCCAAACACCTTTTGCCTGATATCCATTGCACGTTGTTTAGATTTAATAGCCAAGGAATAGTCGCCTTGCGCATGTTGTGTCATTCCGATTGAATGGTGAATGTCAGCTGTTCTTTGGTCTTCTTCTCCATAGTGCTTCAGTGCAATCTCGAGTGCGCGCTGGTAGCAAAAAAGAGCTTCTGAAAAGTTCTCGGTGTTATAATGAATATCGGCTTTGTCTGAGTAGCTCTTTGCTGTTTCAGGGCGTAGAGCTGCATTTGCCTTGTCTTTTCTCTGGTTTTCCACGACAGCCGTTTCGGGGTAGTTGATCCTTTCCACAGAGAACTCAGCTGCTTGTTGAAAATTCTTTAGCACATCTTTGACACTTCGCTCCAAGTTTAGAAAACCAATATTCCCTTGGAGTTTCGGTTTCTGGATTCGTTTTGCTATATTTAGCGCAGCATTCCTTAGCAACTTCTTGATGACTTCATCACACAAATGGTTTGTTGCTTCTTTCACAATAGAAATAACTTCCATTACTAGTGGCTGATGGTTTGATTCCTCAGGGTCTCTTTGGTTCACGCTCTTTTTTGCAATTTCCTTTCCTTTGCTTTGAGAAATAATTAGGAGTTCAAGATCTCCCATTTCTCTGCATTCCTTGACTGTTTTGTTGTGTAACAGTGACATTTGTGAAGATTCCCCCTTGAATCGGTAATAAATAGCCAGGATCTGATATACAATAATTCTAAGGATCCTCTGCTCAGGCGTACCATCCATTGAGTGAAGGGCTTCTTCTAAGTACTTTACTCCGACCTCTGTATTACCGGTAACAAGTTGATAGATGCCACTATAGCACAAGAGTTTTCCTTTATCCACAGCCGGTACTGAAAAACATGATTTGTCAGCTTCGTTGGCTTCAGAGAGCAGCTGCATTGCTTGTCCTTTTGCACCCAAATGCAATTTGGTGAAAGCGAAGGAGGCAAGTAACTGCCTGTAGATCAAGTTTTTGCCATTCAACTTGGCTGCTCCGATTGCTGAATTGTAAATGGTGTCAATGTTTTCCTCCTTGTTCGAAAATAAACTTTGTAGAAACAGTTCTGCTTTTACCAAGGCTCCAAAAGCAGTGTTGGATGTCTTGGAGTCTAGACAACCCTTTACTATACTCTGAAGAAAGCCCTTTTCATCTTCATAGAACTCGATAAAGGCTGACATTGAATTTCCTGTCAAGAACTTCTCATTAAGATCCTCGAACCGAGAGATGTGATATGCACACAATCGAGATTCAGAGTTCAGAACACTTTCTTTCATTTCACTTCTCCCTAATTGGTTTGCAAACGATAGAAGTTGCGGATGAATTTGGAATGACCCAGAGTTAGAACTTGAATCGAGAAGAGATTTCCTCTGAAGGCTTTCCAATGTCCTCTCTACCCTGTGCGTTTGTGACTCGCGTATTTCCAGAACAGCTGCAGCATCCTTTAGATCGAAACTCTCTGTAAGAACACTCAAGGACACAAGATCTTCTTTCTCTTTCGGTGAGAATCTCTCAGACGAATAGTTAAATAAAAGTTTCAATCGCCGATTGCTTGGATATTCTGGATTGCTGAGCATCTCCAAAACAGTGTAATTCATCTCTAAAGACCAGAGGAAGTCATTCAGAGCTTGACTCGGTTGAACATAACCTTCAGAAATAATAGAACACAATAATTTTGTGGCCAGAGGTATATTCCCGCAGATTTGCGCAATTCGTGCGCAGTCTGAGACAGTTGCATTGGGAACTAACTTTTGAGCCAGAGTTTGAGAAGAGGACTCATTAAGTTGGCATATTCTGACTTCCATGTGGTCTTGGAATTGCTCTTTTGCAAATTCTAATGGTTCCCTTGCGGTTACAACGAACGCCAATTTTTGGGTACTTATGAGGATATTTTCAAGGAAATGAGTGAAATCCTTATTCATTTTTGGCCCTCCGCTCAATACGTTATCTGCATGATCAAGAATCAGAACAGTGCGCTCTGATATTTCGCCAACAAGATGGGAAAGCTCATCATCAATCGAAAGACATTTTTGTTGCTGTTGTTCATCACTCACAAGAGGTCGTGTGAAAAGGCTAAGAATGTTAAATGCCAGATCAGTTATTGACTGAAGACGTAGCAAGGAGAGGAAGTAGACGGGGAATCCCTGAGAAAGGAGATGATTTCCCACGGAGACTGCAACCGAGGTTTTTCCCATTCCGGGGGGACCCCAGATTGACACGATTCGGGCACATCCAGAAGCCACATGGTCAGTGATTTCATCACACTCCGCCTTGCGGCCAGTGAAGCAGGGAACTTTCGGAGGACAGTATGATTTCTGCAATGATGGCTTGGTATCTTTTGAAAAGACAGAATTAAAAGGACAATTACCTTTCGTTATTTTCCTATGTCTCAAACCCTTTTCGTGTTTAGGCTTGAAAAGTAGTATGGGATTTGGGGGGTATTTTGTAGTTTGTCCAAATCCACGTTAACAACTAAAGTAGGCACTATCCACCCAAGATAACTGCATTTGGAAAACAAAAACAATTAGAACAGTCACAATAACAATGCCATGAGGGCAGTGCAATCGGTTCATGTTGAATGTTTGACGTCTTTGGTAAGCGGCTTTGACAGTACAATTCTTTAAACTAGTTGTTGATGAGCGGCAGACTTCAAATATTTCCAGATTATCATCTAAAAGACGTTTTTGTGACCTCACCTAGTCGCACTGTCTACGTTTCAGCCAATATCCGAAAAAAAGGCAAATGACCAATTTTTAGAGAGAATTTACAAGTGCCCAGTTTCGGTCAGTCTCCCTCGCAGCCGTTTTTAGTCTCGTCACGCAACGCTCCTGTGGGGAGGAGCGTTGCGTGACGAGACTAAAAACAGCTGCGAGGGAGACTAAGTTTCGGTAATTGCTTTGCTCCCTTTGCATGTCTTAATCTGTTATATTCAATTTAAGCCTAGAAAAGTAACCATACAAAAGTAAGAAGGACTTAATTATGATTGATTACTTTTGAAACCAACAAATCTACCCCCTGGTGATCATTACCATCTTTATAAATGTCTTTTTATAGATGCGCATCTATCTCGTTATGAATAGTCACTCTCACTGCAAGCCGTAAATTCAGATTGTGCCGATTTCCCAGCTGTATTACAAACCAATATTTACCTGACGTGTCTTTTCCGGGTGCTGATTTCAGTCGCTTTATTTCTTTTAATGCCAGATCCAAATCGTAGGTGTCCTCTTTACTTGCAAGCGCACTTTTTTCCACTTTCTCCTGTTTTTTTGTTAATACCATTTTCAATTCATGGATTGCTGAGCTAATGTCTTCAAGTCGCCTGTTGTTGGCGGCTGTGAGTACGTCCCCCAGAAGCGTGACAAATTTTCGGGTCTCCTCTTGTATGGCTTGCTCCAACTTTCGAACTTCCTCTGTGGGAAAATGCGACTCAGTCAAACCACCAATAACATGAATGGGATTTGACTCGACTCCAAGAGCTTTGAATGCATCTTTCGCATGTTGAACGTATTGGTCAAATGTTTCTTTGTCAATTTCAGGACGCGTTGCGCTAGAAAACAAATTTCTTAGCAGTCGAAGTTGATCAATTGCAAGAGCAAATGTCTCAGTCTTATTTCCGGCAGGACTCACCACAGATGCATGGAATCTTCCATGAACCACCTTATGAGGCCTCACATACAGATCACTGAGTGTCTTGTGATGACCTTTGCTGTCAGGCAAAGCGAAAGACCACGCGAAAATAGTGGCCTGGAACAAGGCTGTACAATTCCATTCTTTGTAAGAGAGGTTTGTTGGAACTTTGGTGTTGCCACCCTCTGAACTAAGAAACATGTTTCTTACTGCAATGGAGTCATCCCAGGGTTGGAAACCAGGGAGGTGTCCAAAGTTGTTGTCCCACATGGTTGTAAACGTTTTGCGTAAAGCCTTGGGGAATTCATTCAATACAATGAAAGCAAACTTGAAATAGTTCAACTGTTCGTTCTGAAACGGCTGCAGAGCCATCTTTTCTTGTAAGCAATGATGAAGGAACTGATCTTGAAAAGAAAGAAAATTTAAGTTCGGTAAAAAAAATGATTCGTAAATATAATGGACTTTCTTACACCATAAATGATACATTTGCAAATAGAGTTCTATCACTAAGCGTGCTCCTGCAGCAATTGTGCGTCGGTTACCTGAGATAATTAAAACAAAATCACTGATAGCGGTTTGACTTGATATAGCGCTTGGTGTGCTTTTTTCACTCTGTTTCTCAGGGGAAGATAATTTGCGAGGCCTCCGCACTTCCCACAGATTGCAGCTGTTAGAATGCACATGCTTGCCGATAGAATTTGTCTGGATGTTATTTATAACACACCAACTGCAGTGAGAAACAAGACGATGAAACTCGTGTTGGAAAACTGAATTCACTCGACTTGACGTTTCGTATGTCCTAAATGTTCTAAACAGTCTCTTCTGAAGATGTATGCTAAAACATGTAAAACGTCTAGTTAAATGAATTTTATTTTCCAACGTGCATTTTATTGTCAAGTTTGTCACTGCAGTTTGAGGAAGAGAATGTACTGGAAACAAAGTACGTTATAAGGAGGAATGTTTACTTTTTATAATTTAAATGTATGTTTGTTTGTTTGTTTGTTTGCTTTTTGCTGGTTGGTTGGCTATCTACTAAGATACTAGAGATGCCTTCGACCTTCACTCCTCCCCCAACTTATGCTCAATGTAAGCTAGAACACAAGATACACATGAGCACTAGGATCTTAGGTTAGTTTTACTTTGAACATGACAATATGTAGTAAAGCACGTGTGTTGAAAGAAGTATACATAAAAGTCAGGAGCGTTTCTAGAGCAAGGGTGCAGGGGTGTGCACCCTTCCCCCTTGACCACCCCGTCACTAGCCAGCTAAGCCATTTCTAATTAGCAGTGCACACCCTTCTAAGAAAAATTCCTAGATCCTGATTAACTACCTTTGCCTTGCTTATGACGTGTTTTCACGAGAAAGGTCTACTATATAGCTACGGTTACTGCTTACCGAGGTTTCATAACTAAAACGCAGTTACTAGAGACGCTGTTTACACGGAACTAATTAACTTAAGTAGGCCGCATACAACGGGCCGCTTGAGGTTTTCTCGGAAAGCAAGTGCTGCTATGTTGCACAGAAACTATTTGAAAATTACAAATTTTCTGACTCCAATGTCGAACGCAGGTCGCTGTAAATCTGTAGGCGGTTATGTCGACCCAAATGCTGCTTAAATCTAAAGCTCTGCAGATGAATAGAGACAAGAAAATTTTGTTATCTCGTCGAGCCTCTTCCCGCAAAACACCTGAAACGGCATCTGCCGCGGAGCACGGGCTACGTAAATGTTTAACGGTACTTCTTCTTACTCAAGGTCACTCTAACGATTTCTTTTCTTGTCCATAGACTTCGATTATGATTTTCTCTCTCTCTTTCTGTGGTAGGTCTTATTTTAGCAGCTTTTAGTTGCGCCTGCCTGTACACCGCTACCGAGCGAGTGAACTTCTAACGGAAAGTATTGACGATGAAAGGGAAATGTGCAGTCCAGGATATTTTTTCGTAAACATGAGTATATCTAGCCTTTTTGCCCGTTGACTTGAAGCCTACTTACGTCAGTAGGAATCTTTGTCCTTTTTTCTCTTTTTTTTTTTTACACGCTGAACTCGTGAACACTTGCTGCCAATATGTCGCGACAACGTCTGCTTTTCCTCGGTTACCGTCGGTTACTGAGCTAAACCATGCCTGATGAAGAGTTCAACTGTCGACAAACTTAGGTTGGCTTACTTTTGATTTTGCCGCCATTTACCGAGGTTCGTTACTGTGCTTACACGACTAAAAACTTCACTTCAGTTGAGTAAAAACAAAACCAAGGTAAGCATCTCTAGTGAAAACACGGGGTTAATGAAGCGGCCTATGGCCCCTTCATTTCTATCTGTCGCCGAGGATAGCGTGATTGAAACGTGATCAGAAGTCATTAGACCTTGAACCTTTCAGAATAAAATATTACATTACAGTTCCGCCTGAAAGTATTGACCCATTTCCTGCGTTCTTACCACGGGGCCTCCACGCGTCATTAAACCGCGCAGCCGAAGGCTGGGCGGTTTCTTGCTCTGCCTTCGGTTTTTTTTTTTTTTCGTTTTGTCGGTTACAAATCCCAAACCTCCGCGGATGATGTCATCATCAGCCAATTACAGGCCATTTCTCAGCTCTTTTCTTCATACCTCCCCTCAGGAGAGTTTTGCCTAGTTAGCGAATTAAATAAACTTGCGGTTAGTTGGGGAGGGTTTATTTGGTCAGAATTGGGCCAAACTCCCTCGGAGATGCACGTCAAGGCATTTGCAAGGATAAAGAATGTAACTTAGGACCAGTTGCTGGCTACTAGGGCTGAAATTATTCAGAGTTAAGCTGTATTTTCGTTTTGCTTGCATGTTCACTTTCGAAGGGAATATTCAATGCGCTAAAGAAGGTATTACGTCTGTCGTCAGCCATGGACTCCGCTGTTGGTGCTAAATAAGATCGTGTTTACTGGAATGCCCTTACGGTGATAAACAAGATCGTGTTTACTTCACCAGAAGCAATGGTGGATTTTTCTGGGAAAAAAATAAAACCTTGGCTTTGAAAGGTCAATTGTGAGACCTTTTCTCCTTCGCGCGAGCTAGGAAACAAAGTCTCCGATTACAAATCACGCAACCACGCTATGCAAAGAATGTGAAACCAGGCACTGAGCCAACTTTGAATCACGCAATCTCTATTGTTTCCAATCTTTTAAATTGTTTCCGGGTAATGTTTTCTCGCAAAACGTTGTTGCTAAATATTACGTAATGTTTTTGTGAGCGCAAAAGAGTTAAAAAAGCGCGGTTTTAATTTTTTTTTTTAATTCTTGTTTCGTTTTGTCGGTGAGCAGACCCAAACTCCCACTCGGCCAATTGTTGTCACCTGTCATCATCAGCCAATTACAGGCCATTTCTCAGCTCTTTTCGTCATATCCCCCCTCAGGAGCATTTTGTCAAGTCTAGCAAATTAACTATTCCGATAGAACATGGCCGTCTGTGAGAAATGTTTATTTGGTCAAAATTGGGCCAAACTCCGTTGGAGATGCACATCAGGACATTTGCAAAGATAAAGAATGTAACTTAGGACCAGTTGCTGGCCACTAAGGCTGAAATTATCCAGAGTTAAGCTGTATTTTCGTTTTGCGTGCGAAACAGAAGATCTGGAATTTTTGTTTCTGTTCACTTTCGAAGGGAATATTCAATGCGCTAAAACGGTATTACGTCTGGCTATGGAACACGCTGACGGTGATAAATGTAAGATCGTGTTTACTTCGCTAGAAGCAATGATAGAATTTTATGGGGAAAAAAA
>JAHPZR010022811.1:0-2500 GCA_019787425.1 Platygyra sinensis | reverse complement strand
CTACTATGCTTCCTTTGTTTATTGACGACAAATATCGCTGAAAGGTTTTCACTTCACTGGCAGTTTTCCTTTCCTTTCGTGGTTTTGCTCTTTAATGTATGAATATTTCAATTTCTTCCTGACCAATTTTAAACTCGTTCGTAATCACGTCGTAATTTGAACTTGTACATGTTTTGTCAAGAGGTTTCACTGCTATGATAACTCAGAATGTTTATATTCATAACTAAGCACTGTGGCATTGTCAGTAGTTTTTTGAGTGGTGGGCTCCATCCAAAAAGTACACTAGGCAGTAACGTTTGGGTGAAAAACATGCCAAAAAGTAGCCGGGCAAGACACTCACTGCGTATCGTTCGTAAATTTGCTGATAATTTTCCCACTCTTAATCATTGCTATTTGGGAGGTATACCAATCTCGGATATATAGCGGGTCATGCGACATGTTAAGACCAATCGTGTACAAGTGAAAATATTTGATGGATTATAATTAACAATTATTCCATTGAGCGCGCTTTGGATATGAGATGGTAAATAACCAACGAGGCCCGTAGGGCCGGCCGAGTTGGCTATAACCATCTCGTATCCAACAAGCGCGAATGGAATAATTGTTTTATTAAATTCGGTACGCTTGTATGTTTGGCTATTATAACTAAATTTTTTATTGGTTTTTTTTATTTTACAAAACGACCGGAAGTTGATGTGGCAAAACAACAGGAAGTGGGAAGTCACATGGCATGCGCGGCGTTTGTAAACATTAGTTGAATGAAATTTGCAAGCGAAGCCGGCAAGTCTGCTAAACCCGAAAATTATTATCATCTATAATTCAAGGAACACCTTCCAAACGAAGGATATTCAACCATGGTCAGAAAGTTTGAAAAGCGTTCAAGTTTGAGTCATCTAGAAGAGTCTTAATTGTGCACTTGCACATAACAGTTGTAAAATTACTGCGGAAAACTTTGATCGCTATGTGGCAGACGTTGTGTCAAAATTATTCTCGACAAGAACTTTCTCAGCGATCCCTTGCTGTGGCTGCCTGCGCATCAGTTCGAGCTGGATATGTGGAGATGATTGCTGGCCAGTTTCAGATTCAGGCACAGAAAATATCTAAGCACCGGATTCATCTTCAGAATCGCCGAGACCCTGGTGGTTTTTCGTGGCTGGTAAAGATTCGCGTGGACCCTTCGGTTCAGCTCATCAAAATACTCAACTCTTCAGTTGATGGATTTCTCGCAAGGACAGAATTGTTGGTGCTAGCTGGCGTTGAATCTCTTGTTCTGGTCTGCCAAAAAAGAGACTGAGGTAAAACTAAGTCGTCCCCTGTACTTTTGCGGCAGTTTTGCTCTCTGCCCGTCCGAGCTCACCGCTGTCGAGCAGTTTCTTTAAGCTTATATGTTCATTGGAAATTAGCTTCTGACCGTTTCTTATGGGCTCTATTAGGGCGGCAAGGTTGCCTGTTTTTCTGAGGTTTTTGCAAATGCTCTAATGCTTTATTTGCCTCAGTAAAAGCGAGGTCAGAAATAGTGGAAAACGGTTTGTTCAGCGACAGCGAGCGAAGGGAGCGATCAATGGCGGCTCTCCGCGATGGATTTCAATCATTCCATTGATGAACGTTTGCAACTGACAGTGTGCCATCTTTATTCCTCGCAGACGTGCAAAAACTCAGTTCCGAAAAACATTCACTTCTTCTTTTGACATTACTTCTATTGTTTCAAAAATTTGGTACGTGCCACCAGAACTAGCAAGCCATTCACTAACATTAAGGTAAAAATTGTTGTTGCTCCGTAATCTTCATGAATGCGTAAAATCTCGATGTTCGTGTTAGAAATTTTACAGCTTTTAAGGGAAACTTAACGGGTACGTACCGTTGAATATTTTCATTCCGAACTTTATGGCGTTTTTGTTGTTGCCGGGATGGGATTGTCCTTACTTTCTTGTATTTCTTTTGTAGAAAGCTCACCGAATTTGCTTTTTTTCCTCCATTTTTTAACGACGGAACTTGGCCTCCCACAAAAAATTTTATGTCAAGTCACGTTTGCCGCATTAATTTCCATCAGGAGGGAGGGGGTGAATCTATTGTTTTCGAGATCTGTCAGAGACCGACTCATCACTGCCAGTGTGACGTCACATAGCAACAAGTCGAAGCTTCGCTCGGCTTGCCCAGATTTGGCGTCGCGACTCCATTGAATTCAAATAAAAAGAGAATAACACAAGCTATTATTGCGCTATTATTCACTAATTTGGCATAAATGTGCAAGCTTTGTAGTGGATATTGTCTGTGAGTAAAACTGTTTGTTGTTGTGGAGACTGGGACGAGATAGCCGATGGAATAGACGTGTTTTCCTAGCTCTCCGACATAAGCAAAGGGAGACTGATAATTACTCGCCTAATACCACAAGTTTATACTCCTAATTTAACTTATTTGAAATCTACGAAGATGCCACCAAAGCCAGGTGAAAAAAAGCGTACGCGTGTGTCGAGTTCTGAAGAAGAAAAATCTTCCCACG
>JAHPZR010022810.1:0-11014 GCA_019787425.1 Platygyra sinensis | reverse complement strand
TGTTTACTCATGGTGTTTTCGAAGACATAATATCGATCGCGATCTAAACCGAAACAAGAATGCGTTCCGTTGAAGGAGTGCTTCATAGTTCCCGTGATTCTTCTTCTGCTCGTTCGGCTTAATCTACAGCAGTTTGTTGTATTTTCTTGTTAAACGAACGATGGGCAGACAAATGTTTGACGGTTTTAACAGCGGCCATGATCAGAGGAAGAAATCGACGTCGCCAAAGAGTTCTTGCGTCAGGACTCTAAGGCCTGGGTCATGGGAATTCATGGTGAGCATTGGCTAAAAAAAGGCTAGCTGCTGTCCCTGATGAAAGACCGCGAACTAGAATTGAACTTCCCGCGCGTATCGTTTTTTTCATGTTACGCTGACAAGCGTCCACAGTTGCCGCTCTGATTGCCATTGTTTGGCTCGACTTTTTCGAAAATATGCCTGCCCCACCATGTAAATTTCGCAAAGTTCTTGCCAAAGCGAAAAACCTGGGGTCGCACTAGGCAAAAGGCCCGCCCGATGACAGATTTCCACCGCACAAAGTAAACAAGTTTCTGGTAGAGATTTAGCCAAAGAACCCAGCAGTTCGGTTTTTTTCTTTTTAATGACTTGCCACAAGTCGACCTCATGAATTTCAGGTGAAGAATATGTTAGGCCCGCGAGAGCGGGCCGAGCGAGCGACGAAGTCGGGAGAGGTCGACTTGTCTCGCTTGAAGGGTTTCATTTGCGTTTTCGCGCCAAAAATGAGGAGTAGGCGAGACCGATTCGACCAAAATAATCGAACGTGTGTGTGTTTCTCTGCGTCGATCGAAAGAGCAAATTTGTTTACTCTGTACTAAAGTTATTTTCGAAGAAAGAGTTTAAGCGAAAATTGACCAAAGCTTGGTTTGAATCTTGAATTTCTCGCCGGAAAGGAGATCTCCAGTGGCGAAGGTTCACTTTTGGCAAACATTTTGTGTCCGTCCGCCGTCCGCCGTCCGCCGTCCGCGTCGCGCCGTCGCCGTCCGCTTCCTCACTTTACAGAGTCCCCCAAAAACATGCCATTCTCTGCACATTAGAGCATGGCACAGAATTTACTCACGCTAAAAGATATCTCTAAACACGATTATAATATTACTTTGGAGTGGTTCCGAAAATAACTATCTTGTCTAAAGTTTCAACAAAACGCTGAGCTACAACATTAGCCATGAAATCATTTGCCCACACACACACTAGTAGTTATAGAGGGTCATTTTAATCCTTGTTCCGGACTTCCCTTGGACTTCCCTTCCTTCCTGCATAATAATTTTTGACTTCCTCCATACTAATGTGGATTTCCTGCATACTAATTCGGTATAGGTTTACTAATAAGCGTCGCTCTAGTACAATAAAAACAATAAGGTTGCCCGGTCTTGCCCGTTAATAATGAACTTTGATTGGAAAAAATCTCTTATGTGTTAAAATTATAAGCGCGAATTTTAACGAAAGCGCTATCCTTCTTGTAATCGCTTTGCTGCGAAAGTCTATCTCCGAGACTTTCAGTTTATTCGAAACGTTTATCATGAAGATGGTTTGTTTTCACTAGCGGCCATGTTTTTTAAACTGCTTTGAGCGCTTGTTTAACTGTCCGTGATTCGGAAACGCTGACAACCACAAATGTTTTGAAAGCGTAATAAGGTTCTCTAGCTTTCTTTGAAAACGTTCTCCGATTTTCGAAACGTTAATTTGCCCGGACTCTTTTAACCCCGATTGATCTAGGTAGAATCTATCATGCTTTTATTCTCAGCTTTGCTGATGAGAGAGAGAATTAAATTCTTAGCTAACTGCTCGAGTTTTCCGCTCCGTTAGTCACGCACTGAACTCCACTCCCTAGATTTGCATACTGACAAAACTCGAACGGAGAAACCCATGGGACAGCTCTATCATTGAAATGACAACAATAGAAGCTCCGACCGCTAATTAAGTGTCAATACGCCACAATAAATATTTTTGAACAGCACGTTTCTTGATTATTACTTGTTAATAGCGATATGATTCAAATACACAGAGATTTGAAATGAATAAAAATACATTTATTGACAACGAAAGCTCCAACAACTACGAAATATACATCTCAGTCATTATAAAAAAAACTACGATTGCGAATTAAATTTGGTCTATGAACCTAATAGACAACACAAAACAACTCTGTTAAATATTCAAGACCGAGAAAATGAACAAGTTTATCGCAATCCATTTTAACTCAGTGTTTACAACTCTCTGAGCTCTAACTCGTCAAGTACTACAGTTTGTTCTTTCAATGCGGGCATGATCCAGTAACAACAATATGACGAATAAATTCAGTCTTCACTGGGAACTTGCGGGTTTTTTTATTTATTATTAACTTTCTACTTTTTTCGCGTATTTGTAAGGATGGCTTTGACTTTTAAGGCGCCGAGATCGCCGTTTCTGAATCGGTTCATCATCGTCTAAGTAGTTTACAAAATGAATCCGCTGCCTTTTCTTTGGCGGTGAGGGCATTGGTGACGGTGATTTTACTGTGGGAGGAGGGGTCAGTATGATAGGATTTAACGGAGTTACTGCCGTAGGTCCTTGTAAGACGGCCCTTGATTAAATTTGGTGCCACGTTGAAGAGGTTTAGGGGCGTAGAGGCGCTGTTACCGTTGTAGAATCTTCCTAACTTGCTGGGTGTTCAACTCTGGAGGTTTATTTCTAGCTGGAAGTGGTGTGTGTGTGTTCAATTGTTGTTTGAAAGTCAGGTATCTGTTTGCAGCTGTAGAAACTGTTTAGCCTTCTCATCTTCTCCGAGGTCTCTGCGAGAGAGAGTGACATCCATTCGCTTTGTAATCGCTGCATAGTTGGAAGAAGAGGGTCTGATGAAAGATTTTGCTGTTTCAGATATCTTAGTAACTCCTGAGGGATATTTTCTTCCATCGCTGCTGTGATTAAATCCTTCTTCTCCAGGGAGCACGTTTGTTCTCAGCCTACAGTCATCTTGAGTTGTAGTTTTCAAATCGATCAAAGATACCCATAGGGCCTTCTTACAGCTTCTTCATATTGTTTTAGGAAGAAATCGGTTCGCCCGGGATACATTTGTTTGGCTAGAGTCAAAACTTGCAGCTTATCTCGAGGATTCTTGAACAACACCAAGTAGTGGCTATTTAAAACTAATGCTGCGACTGCCTTTTCCTTGATGGAATACGTTCTGTACGATGTAAATGACACTCAGGTGCGATGGTGGGATCCTCTTGTAAACAAATTGACGATTCTCTGATCTTTGCCGGCATCAATCATCTGATCGTCAAAGACGATTAAATTCCGTTTGTTAACACTAAAATAAGCATCTTGTTCTAAAGCGGTGGGTGGTGGCGGGTGGTGGTGGAGGGTTTAAACAATAAAAATGTGAGAATATTGTAACGTCTATGTAAACAAGGAACGTTTGACTTCATTCTCACTTTACACTTAGCTGTCAAGGAGGTGACATGAGTTGGTCCTGTCCCTACTGTGAAAAATCCTTTAGCAGAAAAGACAGTATGAAAAGACATATCAATAATAGGCACAGTACTCCCGGTCACTTCACTCCATTCAATGCGATGCACTATTCCGCTGAGAAGTGTCAGCGGTTTCAGTTTGAACACCCGTTCACTTGTATGGTGGCTGGGATGACGGGATCAGGCAAGACTGTCTGGGTCCAATCGCTGTTGACCCAGGCTTACAGAATGATTAACCTTCCTCCCGAAAAGATAGTGTGGTGTTACTCGCAGTGGCAGCCCGCTTATATGGAAATGCTAGTCACCATACCAAACATAGAATTTGTCAAGGGAATCCCCACGGCTTTAGAACAAGATGCTTATTTTAGTGTTAACAAACGGAATTTAATCGTCTTTGACGATCAGATGATTGATGCCGGCAAAGATCAGAGAATCGTCAATTTGTTTACAAGAGGATCCCACCATCGCAACCTGAGTGTCATTTACATCGTACAGAACGTATTCCATCAAGGAAAAGGCAGTCGCAGCATTAGTTTAAATAGCCACTACTTGGTGTTGTTCAAGAATCCTCGAGATAAGCTGCAAGTTTTGACTCTAGCCAAACAAATGTATCCCGGGCGAACCGATTTCTTCCTAAAACAATATGAAGAAGCTGTAAGAAGGCCCTATGGGTATCTTTTGATCGATTTGAAAACTACAACTCAAGATGACTGTAGGCTGAGAACAAACGTGCTCCCTGGAGAAGAAGGATTTAATCAAGCAGCGATGGAAGAAAATATCCCTCAGGAGTTACTAAGATATCTGAAACAGCAAAATCTTTCATCAGACCCTCTTCTTCCAACCATGCAGCGATTACAAAGCGGAATGGATGTCACTCTCTCTCGCAGAGACCTCGGAGAAGATGAGAAGGCTAAACAGTTTCTACAGCTGCAAAACAGATACCTGACTTTCAAACAACAATTGAACACACACACACCACTTCCAGCTAGAAATAAACCTCAAGAGATGAACACCAGTCAGCCGGAAGTTAATTTGCCAACAAGTCTAGGAGATTCTACAACGGTAACAGCGCCCTCTACGCCCCTAAACCCCTTCAACGTGGCACCAAATTTAAATCAAGGGGCCGTCTTACAAGGACCTACGGCAGTAACTCCGTTAAATCCTATCATACTGACCCCTCCTCCCACAGTAAAATCACCGTCACCAATGCCCTCACCGCCAAAGAAAAGGCAGCGGATTCATTTTGTAAACTACTTAGACGATGATGAACCGATTCAGAAACGGCGATCTCGGCGCCTTAAAAGTCAAAGCCATCCTTACAAATACGCGAAAAAAGTAGAAAGTTAATAATAAATAAAAAAACCCGCAAGTTCCCAGTGAAGACTGAATTTATTCGTCATATTGTTGTTACTGGATCATGCCCGCATTGAAAGAACAAACTGTAGTACTTGACGAGTTAGAGCTCAGAGAGTTGTAAACACTGAGTTAAAATGGATTGCGATAAACTTGTTCATTTTCTCGGTCTTGAATATTTAACAGAGTTGTTTTGTGTTGTCTATTAGGTTCATAGACCAAATTTAATTCGCAATCGTAGTTTTTTTTATAATGACTGAGATGTATATTTCGTAGTTGTTGGAGCTTTCGTTGTCAATAAATGTATTTTTATTCATTTCAAATCTCTGTGTATTTGAATCATATCGCTATTAACAAGTAATAATCAAGAAACGTGCTGTTCAAAAATATTTATTGTGGCGTATTGACACTTAATTAGCGGTCGGAGCTTCTATTGTTGTCATTTCAATGATAGAGCTGTCCCATGGGTTTCTCCGTTCGAGTTTTGTCAGTATGCAAATCTAGGGAGTGGAGTTCAGTGCGTGACTAACGGAGCGGAAAACTCGAGCAGTTAGCTAAGAATTTAATTCTCTCTCTCATCAGCAAAGCTGAGAATAAAAGCATGATAGATTCTACCTAGATCAATCGGGGTTAAAAGAGTCCGGGCAAATTAACGTTTCGAAAATCGGAGAACGTTTTCAAAGAAAGCTAGAGAACCTTATTACGCTTTCAAAACATTTGTGGTTGTCAGCGTTTCCGAATCACGGACAGTTAAACAAGCGCTCAAAGCAGTTTAAAAAACATGGCCGCTAGTGAAAACAAACCATCTTCATGATAAACGTTTCGAATAAACTGAAAGTCTCGGAGATAGACTTTCGCAGCAAAGCGATTACAAGAAGGATAGCGCTTTCGTTAAAATTCGCGCTTATAATTTTAACACATAAGAGATTTTTTCCAATCAAAGTTCATTATTAACGGGCAAGACCGGGCAACCTTATTGTTTTTATTGTACTAGAGCGACGCTTATTAGTAAACCTATACCGAATTAGTATGGAGGAAGGCACCTCATTTGTATGGGGGAAGTCAAAAATTATTATGCAGGAAGGAAGGGAAGTCCAAGGGAAGTCCGGAACAAGGATTTAAAATGACCCTCTATAACTACTAGTGTGTTGTGGCAAATGATTTCATGGCTAATGTTGTAGCTCAGCGTTTGTTGAAACTTTAGACAAGATTAGTTATTTTCGTAACCACTCCAAAGTAATATTATATCGTGTTTTAGAGATATCTTTTTAGCGTGAGTAATTCCTGTGCCATGCTCTAATGTGCAGGAGAATGGCATGTTTTTTGGGGGACTCTGTAAAGTGAGGAAGCGGACGGCGACGGCGGACGGCGGACGGCGGACGGCGGACGGCGGACGGCACAAAATGTTTGCCAAAGTGAACCTTCGCCACTGGAGATCTCCTTTCCGGCGAGCAATTCAAGATTCAAACAAGCTTTGGTCAATTTTCGCTTAAACTCTTTCTTCGTAATAACTTTAGTACAGAGTAAACAAATTTGCTCTTTCGATCGACGCAGGAGAAACGCACACACGTTCGATTATTTTGGTCGAATCGGTCACGCCACTCCTCATTTTTGGCGCGAAACGCAAATGAAAACCCTTCAAGCGAGACAAGTCGACCTCTCGCGACTTCGTCGCTCGCTCGGCCGTTTCGCGGCCTGACATATTCTTCCCCTGAAATTCATGAGGTCGACTTGTGGCAAGTCATTAAAAAGAAAAAAAACCGGAATTGCTGGGTTCTTTGGCAAATCTCTACCAGAACTTGTTTACTTTGCGGTGGAAATCTGTCATCGCGGGCCTTTTGCCTAGTGCGACCCCAGGTTTTTCGCTTTGGCAAAAACTTTGCGAATTTAACATGGTGGGGCAGGCATATTTTCGAAAAGTCGAGCCAAACAATGGCAATCACAGCGGCAACTGTGGACGCTTGTCAGCGTAACATGAAAAAGCGATACGCGCGGGAAGTTCAATTCTAGTTCGCGGTCTTTCATCAGGGACAGAGTTGGCTTTTTTTAGCCCAATGCTCACACATGAATTCCCATGACCCAGGCCTTAGAGTCCTGACGCAAGAATTCTTTGGCGACGTCGATTTCTTCCTCTGATCATGGCCGCTGTTAAAACCGTCAAACATTTGTCTGCCCATCGTTCGTTTAACAAGAAAAGACAACAAACTGCTGTAGTTTAAGCCGAACGAGCAGAAGAAGAATCACGGGAACTATGAGCACTCCTTCAACGGAACGCATTCTTGTTTCGGTTTAGATCGCGATCGATATTATGTCTTTCGAAAACACATGAGTAAACAACGTGGTACCTAGTACGATTTTCTCCCACAAGTGCGACCCTCCGTTGCTGTCTGAAAGTTTTCCTTTCGGGTTGCGGAAATACTTGGAGATTTAAAAACATATCTTGCAATAGAAATGAGCCAAAACAATATACTAACACATGGCAAATTATAGAGGTGTCAAACTCAACGAAGCGACATGCAGATAACAACGGAAATCACGCAGACCTATGACCTCTTAAAATTTGTCATAGCACGAGCCAACGGCTCCATTTTCTCCTTATGACATAATACGAAGTGCCCTACTTGAACAAGAGTGAAGCGACAAAGAGGTTGAGAGACCGAAAAGAAAAAGGCAAATGTACAAATGCCACGAACCGTAGGAGTCGTGAGGCCTGTCAACCCCATTTTATACACAAATATGATACCTGTGATAAGAATCTACCTACTGTACTTGCAAATTAACAGTTCTATAATCATAGCCGGGCCCGGCGTCACAATATAGAATGCGAGTAAGCAACACGTCAGACACGTTCACGGTAAATGTCATATTTTGTCCCGAAAAAGCAATACTTGGAGACTTAAAAACAAATCTTGCAATAGGAAGGAGCCAAAACAATACACTAACACATGACAAATTATAGAGGTGTCAAACTCAACGAAGCAACACGCAGACAACAGCGGCCGGAAATCATGCAGACCTATGACCTCTTAGAATTTGCCTTAGCACGATCTAAAGGCTCTAGTTTTCTCCTAATGACGCAATACGAAATGCCCTTCATAAACAAGAGTGTAGCGACAAAAAGGTCGAAAGACCGAAAAATAAACGGCAAATGTACAAATGGCACGAACCGTAGGAGTCGTGTTTGGCCTCTGTTTTATTTACCATCAAGAAAGAAAATGTTGGGCTCAGTTTTATGTCATTGTTAATTATGAGTTTATTATTTTCATTTTTATTTATATAGTTTTATATAGATATATATTATTATTTATTTTATATTCCGTCCGCCGTCCGCATCCGCACTTTACAGAGTCCCTGTTTTTGGCAAGATAAACGCATCACGTTTTAACCCGAGACAGTATGTTATTGTATTTAGCGCGAATTTCCGCTAAAAAGCAATACTGAAAATTGTTAGATCTTTTTCATAGGAGTAATATGTAAGTGGAGTTCTTTTTTATTCATTTGGTGAAATAAGGTGAAACAGAGATGTTTGGGAAGAACGCATGCGTTGTTGTGTTGTTTAACGATAACCAGATGTCGATGTAAAAGTTGTTTAGTGAATTTGTCATCATATGTCACAGGTGAAATCATGCGATTGTGAAACATGTAAATTAAGTTGACCTTTATGAAAGGGATAAGATTTGCTAGGGCTATCGAATGGTATTCGCGAGAATGTTAGCGGTGCTTTAATTTTTGCGAGAAAGCTCTGTGACATAGTTTGTCTTGAGAGCAGCCGAAGCACTTTACAAAGTACATGTAGAGATGGCGAGCAGCGAAAAGCTTTTTTAAATTTTTCTTTAGCTGAAATTGTTTCTTTAATACAAAGAAAACGTTTTGCACCCATTCCAGTAGCTTAGAGCCAATTACGCCTTAATTGCTTGATGCCAAGTTACTTCAGGTGGCTTTACACGAACTTCAGTGTTGATATCTAAAGCTTTGTAATTGGACATTGTGAACAGACCACGAGAAGACGGTAAATTGTTTTTTTTTTTTGTTAAATTATTCTTATCAGTGTTGGTCTGATGGGCCGCTTGGCACATACACTCCTTTTTTTATATAATATATTTTCTAAGAATATCGAGGCTGAAATTTGCGAAATTTTAAGAATATTTTAAGAATAAAGCCGAGGCTGAGATTTTTGAAAAGGATAGATATAGTTTTGTGGGTTGAAACATCTGTAAATACAATACAATTTTTGGCAAGATAAACGCATCACGTTTTAACCCGAGAAAGTATGTTATTGTATTTAGCGCGAATTTCCGCTAAAAAGCAATACTGAAAATTGTTAGATCTTTTTCATAGGAGTAATATGCAAGTGGTGTTCTTTTTTATTCATTTGGTGAAATAAGGTGAAACAGAGATGTTTGGGAAGAACGCACGTGTTGTTGTGTTGTTTAACGATAACCAGATGTCGATGTAATTGTATGGGGGATAAGATAAGTTGTTAAGTGAATTTGTCATCATATGTCACAGGTGAAATCATGCGATTGTGAAACATGTAAGCTAAGTTGACCTTTATGAAAGGGATAAGATTTGCTAGGGCTATCGGATGTTAGTATATACACACTCAGTGATCTTGGTGTTTTAAGCAATCTGATTGGTTCGCTATCTATGGCTAATGAGCATTATTCACCCCCTACCGAGTGGATAATGCGTAAGCCAAACAAAAATAAAGCATACTTTTGAATAAAGCATACTTTTGATTCATACTGATTTGAACGGTGTCTAAGGATTATTATTCTAGACTGCCACGAGGTTTTTTCGAATATTAACTATAGATTTTCCATGTTCAAAGATTCTGTAAATAGTTTCGCGAATTCGCGCATGCTTTGTACCGCTTGCACATTTTCGACACATGAACTGAGAGGTCAATTAAATCGATTTTTAATGGTTTCCTTCTCAAAATGTTGTTGAGATCACTTCCTGTGTATCTACTAAAACAATTATTCTTCTCGTATGTATGATCCAGCAGGCATATAAAAATGTTGGCTCCAGTTTGTGGCCCTGTTTAGCGTTTTTCGAGCTGAAAATTACTAACATATTGAAATCAAGTGGGTGGGGACTGGGACAGAGTGAGTTGCCACCACAAGGCTAAAAGCCACATTTTAGTCAGATTTAATCTATATTAAACGGTTAGATAATCCATGGCCATATTTAAGTCATGTTTAATTACTAGAAACCTGACTTAAATTGACGACTTAATCATAGTCAGGTTTAAGTCTCCCTTAAACTTACATTAATTTTGTCAGATTTAAGATTTAAATGCATTTAGGTAAACAGTAAATATGTTGTATATTTGTGATTTTGTTTAGGCTCATTTAAAGGGCATTTAAGTGAGTAAATTTAACTTTTCAGTAATTGAAACCATAAATCACTATATTACTGGACACTTCACTGGAAAGGTATGTTTGTGTTATGTGAGCCAGTTAGGCCAAATGAGACACACTGCGTGAAATGAGTAATTTCGTGGAATTTACGTGGCCGCGAAATTCCACGACACTCGGCGTGTTGTAGATCAGAACGTGACGTTTCAAGAAACGTGACGGGTCGGAGAGTGCCATTTTCCTGATACATACGCTGTGGTGTGTGTGGAAAAATCATGGCCTGGGTACGTCATGTGCGGTGTAATAAGCCAATTAATTTGACGGAGCTCATTTATCTTTACCGAAACTAAAATTTTCTGACTTGCATTTCGTTTGGACTTTTCAGAATGTTCAAGTCAACAAGGTGCGAAGATCTACACTGAACTTACACCATTTTGTTAATGCCATCGAATGTATTCTGTTCATAATCTTGCATGGAGGCATAAGTCTTAGAATTCATATCAGTCTTTACTATAGACACACTGTAGCTAGCTCTTCAGTTTCACTCACATTATGCATCTTTACGAGAATTTACAGATCGTGGAAAGGAATTTGCGCTTCCTTAATTCAGACTGTAATTGTAAGGAAAAAAAAACAACAACAACAAGCAAACAACAAAAATGACAACAGCAATAACAAAATGTGAACTGAAGAGCATTTTTTATCACTTCGGAAGAGATTGGTTGAGGGATAACAAAATAGCTGTTTGGCACCAAAACAAGGACAGTATTTTATCATATAATCATGTTATTAAACAACCAATCTGATCTTGGAATTACATTTTACGACAGTTAATAG
>JAHPZR010022809.1:10000-20418 GCA_019787425.1 Platygyra sinensis | reverse complement strand
TTTTATATCGTCATCTTTGGAGGCTGGTTATACATTGTATTAGGGCGCGAATTCTTGAACACCTTTTTGATAAATTCAGCCAAAAAGCCGCCAAACGGAGCACCATAATTATAGAAACAGAGCCACATGTATGCGTAGAAATAGTAACCCATGAATTTTTTTTATGGTCAACATGGCTAGCGGCATGGATCATGGGCGTGTGCGCCCAACGACGACATCGCGCAACATGGCGGCCATCCAGCTAATCAGGACCTTACGCATGTACGACGGCGACGGCGAGGACGACGCCTAGAAAAAATGTGTTTCTATTTTATTTTGCAATTTCTCATTTGTTGAGATCTATTCAGTGTGTCTGTTGATATTTAAACTTGCCCCCGATGGATATGCTACGAATGCGTTCATTCCAAATAGAAATACGAATAATTAGCCGTTATGGTTCACGTTCTCTAAACAACGCAAGATCTGGTCATTTCACGTTGCCGTTTTGCAGAGGACGGCAAAGAAATGTACCAAGAATTATAATGCACGTGCACAGCTATTGTTATGCTTATTAAACCTTTTGTTTGGTGACGTTTTCGTTGCCGTTGCCGTTGCCGTCTTGTTTTGGGACCTTACGCAAAACACGACGGCAACATTGTTTTAAAAAGAGAAATGCCTGTTTTGACATATAAATACATAACATATTTTAAAACGCATCAAGAAAAAAGGATCCCAACAAATACAGAGACCAACATCGGGCGGTACGGATCAAGTTTCTGACCTTTTACCATAAAAAATGGCCAGGCGCTCTGTATACACTACTCGTCAGTCGTTGATTAACTGGCCGTTGTCGGCTATTTTCAATTGGCAGTTGGGGTGCGTTTTAATGGCCGTTCCCGCTTTGCAGAGTTGGCTGCTCCAGATCCTCAATATCGTTTAGTTTTTTCCGCGCAGGTAAAATAGGCCTTCTGTGTGCTTTAAATGATTATGATTTTTACCGACTATACTACTCACTTTCTTTAGGGAACGTCCAAGAAGCACTAGAAGATCTATACCGTTTAGAAGAAATCACGGGTAAATCAAAGTTCTTTCTGACTGTCTGTTTGTGTCTATATCCTTGTTCGTTTCTCTAATTGTCGTTTTTTCTTTGGATACAGTGAATATACATACCAAAGAAGGAAGTCACTTTGTAACTTTAAAAACAATATTAATAATAAAAGATAAAGATACACTGGTCGTTTGGAAGAATGAAAACAATTATGCCACATTTATGATGACTATTTTACTATGCTCAGGAATAAAAAAAATCTTGAGAACAGACTAAAACTGTAAAAACGACGATAAAATCCGACGTTTCGGAGTAGTCATGACTCCATTATGAAGGGAAATATAAGCATAGCCTTTGAATGGGACCTGTGTGACGCGGGTTATGTAGGTTACACACGTTACAATCACATGTTACACACACAATCGTGTAAAAGGACAACAATCCTCCGCCATTGCCAAACACTATGGAGCTTAAGCACGCGCGTTTTTGAGACACGGAGGGCAACCAGAAGTGAGCTAAGTCACTTTTAACTTGTCCTCACACAACCACGTTCACATTGCTAAGAATCTTTTCTCCATTAGAGATGAATAGTATAAAAATCTGGGAGGCAATACGGTCCTAGCATGCGAAATGTTCTGTTCCGGTTGCCGTCCGCGTCTCAAAAACGTGCATGCTTAAGCTCCCTAGTGTACAAGAACATGTACGGGACAATGCCTCAGGGCCTGCTAAAGCGTTTCGAAATGCTTAAGAAATGCAGGAACAAATTTAATTGCTTAATGTACGAAATGCTTTTTATAAAAGCTTTAAAGCCAAATCTCAACGTGCAATCAGACTCCATTCGTGCGAAAGTATTTTTATAATCTTTGCACCCTCTTATATTAATTCTTCGCGCCAAAATCGCTTTAAATGCTGTAATTTGCATGATCTTATTTATATTTTCGGTAGCCTCGCAGCTGCTACAAGCTCTTGTTTTAGGGCTAGAGTCCATTGTTTCTGTTGTTTGTTCTTTTGTTAAACCTCAAGGGTGGCCTCCAATCAGGTAAGACCTTGTAAGAGCTGCGAGGTGACCCTAACTTTTTCTTGATAATTGAGTCATTTCATTTTACCGTTCGTTTTTAGTTTTATGTTTTAAGAAATCTCTTTTAATAAGAACAGATTTCTGATAAATTGATAGAAAGGGTCAAGATGAATCTTGAACAGCAAAAACTAATTCAGATTTTTGTTGCGTCATTAGAGATGAATCCGAGCGCATTACATAGACCTGATCTTAACCATGATTCATTGAAAGGTAAGAAAATAATCCAATATAAAAGTATTGATGTTATTTTGCAGCTTTGGAATTTTGAAACTCATTTAATTGTGCAAATCTACTATAATTTATTATCATGCAGGCACAATGGTTTTACTGGAGAATACGCCACTCGTAAAATTCAAACCGCCAGCCGCGTAGCACAGGCTTCGGAAGACGAACAACACTTGCGCTGCTCTCCTCAGTTCGTTTGCGTTCTTCCTTGCAGATTTCGAGCAAAACAGAGATTGCTCGCAGTCTGGGATATTTTCCAAATCGTCACTTGTGATGATATTGATCACATTATTTATTTTCCCGCTTTTTCACGGTTGTTTGCACAAACAGTCAGTTTATCTATAATAAAAACAAATGTGACGGTGACTTAGAGAGTTAAACAGTATTTTAAACAAAAACCGAACACCTCAGGATTTGGAACATATTTTTGGCGAAAAACATGCTAACATACATTAAACTTATTTTAACCATATCTCAAGAGTATTGTACACGAATGTGACTAAACTCCAAGCACATCACACAAATAGTAGTCATTAGTATAGAAGTGGTGGATAGTCCAGCCAAAACCTCCTCTCAGTTTTTTTTTTTTTTAGACTCAAGGATTTATATGTAATTGCTAGGCGAAAAAATTAAAAGGAAGAAGTGTTCCGTAAAAACTGCAGAACGTGCTCCGGTTTTCTGCAGAAAAATATTGTAAATTAGCAAGCATCAAATCTGTCAAAATTAGAGGTCAATAGCAAAGCCGTTAACGCGTCAGTCAAGCGCTTCCCAATACGGTTTCTGAAAAACGTTTAAAGCAGGGGAAAAAAACATTTCGTAAAGGTTACTAATTCTCGATAGAATAAGTCTCGAAGAAATCCTTACAAGAGATGCTATTAAAATTAAAATAAGCTCAATTAACCCGTGAAATGGCGAACGTGTACCAAAGCAAGTGAGAGGAAATAGAACTACAATGCCAACCAGCTGCTAGAGAAATTACAGTACAGTATATACGGAACTAAACAGTAAAACTGACTCAAAATATGAAGAAAACTCTTCTATTTAGTTTGTTTCAAAGAACATGTGGATCAATATCAGTATCTGGGCAACTGCGCACCTACCCCTCCCCTAACCCAACATGTTATAATAAGTTAATAAGTTAGTAACCTGTTGGGTTAGGGGAGGGGTAGGTGCGCAGTTGCTCAGATACTGATATTGATCCGAACATGTCAAATTGAAGATATTAAACTAGAAGGGTAAACAAGTGTTACAGACATGACATCAGCAGCTGTCAGCCTGTTGTAAGTGCCCATGGATGTACGAGTAACACTGATCTCCGCTGTTAACAATCCACAAAAGATACACTGATAAGTTTTTTCTCCATGTTGAACATAAAAAGTATATCGCGAGGTACTGGGATAGAGAATGGGTCGGTCAAATGGAATGCTCAATTTATGATCAGGCTGGCCCAACTGAGAGAAGAGGTCCACCTGAAAGGTGGACTGGCTTTTTCGAAACTTTTCTGGTTGGACCGAACTGATCCATTCAGTTTTAGACCGAGATGTCTTGAAATTTTGGTTGAATGGATCGTGCCCAAGATTTTTCCATCTAGGCGGGCTTCTTGATCGTTTTACCTTTTGCTTTAAACGAGAGAAAATTGTCAACAAAAACTGCATGAATCATTTTGCTTGTTTCTACTGAAACAAGTAAATGGAGTTAAGCTCAAAGACAGCGAAAAAAATCCAAAAAAAAAAAAAAGAGCAAGCAAACTTTGATAAATTAAAATTCAAGCGAGGCGATGAAAACACCACCTGAATACGAAATTGAGAAGTTTTATCAAGCCCAGACGTAAGAAGTACTCAATACAAGACTAAGAGTAAATTAAACGCCCGTACCAGTTTTTCGCAGTCAATAAAAGAGGCCTAGAGAAATTGAAATCATGCTTGTTAGTGAGTTCGACCCTCTCAGTTCTGACCAAAGTTTTTATCCATAACCGGAAGCAAAATGACAGCGATTACGAACCGGCCACCTTAAGCCGGGCTTTCACTTAACCAAGCTTGTCAATCAGTACGGGAGAATTTTGAGCTCGGTCGTTAGTACAGAAAGAACGCAGTGAGGTTAGTATTCACGATCTCGTACACATGTCCCAATTAAAAACAAGAACTGAATAATACTGAAACAACACAATAACGAGACCGGTGGCTGCTACTAATGTGTCAGCCCAATGCTACGCTTTTTGTTGTTTCACTTGTTAAAAAACCTTTCACGTGATATTTTTGACAGTGTCTGGCCTCAACGGTCGTTTTAATGTATCCAGGCCTTTTGTTGCACGTGCTATTTCTCTGGGTTTTCAGTTCCTGGCAAAGACTCAATTAATTTAAAAACGAGTTTGAAATTTCTACAAACAGATAAGCTGCTTTGCAAAGGCAAGAACAGAAAAGCTGATTGCACTCAAAAATGTTATCTTTAAAAGTTTCACTAATTACTTGCCAAACACACGTTTTGATTCTCACAGCAAACACACACTGGATCAAAGGAAACGTCTCGGAAACAAAAATGAATTTAGAAATGCGACCGGATGCTTTCCAAAGAAAGCAAAACTGTGATTGCACTCTCTTAAGCTCACAAAAAAGCGTTTAAAAAATTTACTGATAACTCCCAAATACGTGTTTTGATTCTCACAGCAAGGATACATTTGATCAAAGGAGTCATAGAACGGAGGAAAAATGACTTCAGAAGTGCGTTAAGTTGCGTCACTGAAGGAATTGAAGTAAATTGCAAAGATGACAGACTAAACGCCATGCTTTACAGTAGCAGGTCCGCTATCCATCAAAATCTAGGTAAGTTCACACGGCATATTCGTTTCCCGCTATAGCTTATTTAAAATATCTAACTTCAGAATGTGAACAAAAAAGTAAAGAAATGTCCATTTTGATTGACACTATGAGTTTCTCTCGTTCTTAGTCCTGAGCATTTGTTCATGCACTATTTGATTTTAGTTATTTCCATCACCTGCCTGCGTAGTTAAGAATCAATATTGTAAGAAATTTAAAAATCAGATCCTCATCGCTTCTATTAACTTGAATAGCGAGACGTATTCAGCCTCAAAAGGTCCACAGCAGGAGCTTTTGCCAGTATTATTTAGGATCGTTGAGGCTAAAAAATATGACAGGAGATAATGTGTTGTTTTAGAATTGGTATCACTTAGAGGTAAAAAAAAAACGAACAAGTCAAGCCCACAAAACAGGATCTTAGAACCTCTTAGGGGTTCTTTTCAAAATTTTAGACAAGCACCCCCTCCCCCTCCTTTCATATTGAGTCCTTTCCCCACCCTTCTGGGTATGCTTTATCATTTTATTCCGCCCAGACGGAACTGCCCTCTAAGCACTGTCAACGTCTATCATTTTGCCGACTACATTACTTATTTTCCAAACTTAGCGCTTTCAAGACGCACTCGAGGATCTAAACCATATACTGTGGAAGCCCTCGTAAGCGGACACCTTCAGCACACAAAAAAGCTGTCTGAAGCTGGAGGTGACCGCTTACGAGAATGGTTCTCGTAAGCGGTTGCTAGAGTGTTAAGGTGTATGCCGTGGCCGCTTACGCGAACTTGCCCAGCTAACTATGAACATTGGGAATGCAAAAATAATACGACCGTTTCAAATGTTTGTTGTTGTTGTTGTTGTTGTTGTTTTTGATAATAACTGCATACAGGTAAATGCCTTACTATGCGATATACAGACTCTGACAGCATGAATACTATGCGCTATGCATAGGTTTTGCTTTCGAGTGCCTGCTTACCGGAGTTTAAAAACAAAGGATGGCTAATTTAACTTTATCTAAGAGGCTCAGCTAACAAATTACGCTTCGATAATCAGCTCTTGATCCGGCTGGTGTTGAAAATGCTCTCAATAAGGAACTTGCGATTGTGTATAATTTGAGGCAAAATAATTGGATGATCCTAAACCCTGAAAAATGCACGGCTCTGGTTCTGTCTCGTAAGCCTAATATCAAGCTGTCCTTGTTTGCTGAAGGACCAAACATACAGCAAAGTAATTCTTGATGATTCTCCGAATTTTTTAAAATACATTACAAAAATCAGCAAGAAAGTCGAAAAGCATCGAGAAATTACTTTGCATGCGTAAGCCCAATATCAAGCCGTCGGTGTTTGCTCAAGGAGAAAATATTGTTATGAGAAATTCGCCGTTGTACAGTCATTTCCGTGTTTATTATTTGGAAATAATAAAAATACCAACAGTAGCCGGTTTTCAGTTGACGTTTTCACTAACTTTCATTTTGTAGACAAAATAATTCGTTATTCCGTGTGTTAGTTTCCATGTAAGCCACCCCGCTGAAGTATTTTTCATTAATGGAGTTCTATTACTTTATATTCATGGGATAATTCTCCCTTGCTATTAGTCACACCAATTTTCGGAAATAGTAGAAATTTAAATTAAGTATCTCACTTTTAATTTCCTAAGTTTGATTTTTCTTACATCAACCTGTGAATTTTAATCTTAGCTAACAATTTTTAATTTAAAAACTTCGTAATGTTGATTAGAATCCCTATCGTAATTAATAAACTTTCCGCTCGTTTTGGACGTTAGAAGTTGCATTGTCATATTGTAAACACTTGACGTGTCAAGGATGATATTTAAGCCAGTGCGTTTGTAAAGATGTTTCGATTATGTGAATTACATCGTCGATTACAGCCTCGACGCCAACAAGTGCAGAATAGACTACTGTTGGACCAAGTTAAGTCTCTTCCTTGACGTCCGTAATGAATACCATTGAAGTAGATCCTTGTGTGGTACAGTACAGATTCTATTTGCACTCCAAGGGGGCTTTTCAGTACTGATTACTAAATAAGTTACAAAAAATTAACAACGATGATACCAGGAATGCAAAAACCTATCGTCCTAGATGATGATGATGATGTGATGTTTTAATTTCAACAGTGTTACATTAATTAAAATTTAAATAAATAAATATTTTAAATAAATAATTTAAATAAATAAATAATTTAAATATCTACAAAACCCGCTTATAGCATAGCTAATCTGGGCGGGTTGTACTAATTACAGTCATATTTACCGAGCAGAAAGTGACTTTAAAACAGCTACTAAATAAGTAAACATACACACACATTATATCGTCCTAGTAGTTTATCAGAAAAACATATCGTCACAATGTACAGCAAAGTAATGCTTGATAAACTCGCTGAATTTTTGAAAACAATTACAAAAATCACTAAGAACGGAAAGCGGCTGAACGCATTTTCTACACTAACGAAGAAATTTTCGTTTCGAACTAAATTATGTCTCCATTATGTTACTCATTTTTAATCTTGTCTTAGTTAATGTTCCTCGAAATGGCATCAAAGCTTAAAGTTTGCTGGATAGCAAGAAACTGAATAGGTTGCATAAAAGAGAACTTCGTTATCTATATATATACAGCGACAATTCTTTTGAGAATCTTTCTCTAACTGATCGTATTGATTTGAGCCTGCCATTCAAGTGATTCACATCAATTAAAAAGATTCAAGAGCCTAAACGCAATACTACTCGCTTTGGCTTAAAGTCAGTAAAATACTCAGTGGCCGTTACTTGGAACAACATTTCTGGCACCATAAGATTCTTAAACACAATTTCATCCTCTAACAAAGCTGCCCGATGTTAGTTATAACTTGTCATCAAGTTTGATTTTGCCATTTTTTCTTCCATTTTTATGAACTTTATTATTCCACGAGCGCGCTTTGGATGTGAGATGTTAGATAACCAACGAGGCGCATAGCCCCGAGTTGGCTATAATCATCTCATATCCAAACAGTTGCCAGTGGAATATTTCTTTTTCAGTAAAAACGCCCGAAAATAATTAAACTAGACTGAAATAAAAATAAACACTCCCCCAAAATTCACACGTACACTTAGCATATCTTCAGAGAATAATAAAATGGCTCATAACCCATGCTGGCTAAGCCAATGAAAACTCTCGAATGGCATTATCCCATGATCCAGTTTTTAATAAAGTTTCTATATCGCATAGTAAGGCAGTTATCTGTGTACAGTTATTGTCATTACCAAAAACAAAAACAAAAAAACTGTAAGGGCCGCATTTTTTTGCTTTCCCAACCTGTGTTACCGTTAGCTGGGCAAGCACCCATAGGGTGGCCAAAGACACCTTAAGATTCTAGTCTTTCAGTTTGCGTCCCGATGATGTGTGCTTACGAAATCTTGCATTGTATTCAAGTAAAAACAGGCGAAATCATGACAAAAGCTGACGTTTTTTCTCTTTTATTCAAAATAAGTTATTTGTGGAAGTTGAGTTATATTTAGCAACCAACTACTCAGTAGACTGGTTCCTGCTGCAGGGTACCTAACAAAGTACGGGAGTGCGGGCAATGCTCCGGGGAATTTTTAAATTTACAAAACCTTCGAAACGCTACTTTAGGCATTCTGGCAGATTTTTGCACTACTGTGGAAGCCATCGATAAATCAATATTCTGAGTGCCCCCCCCCCCCCTTTTAAACACCATATTTTTCAGCTTTCCACCCCCCCCCCCCCCCCTTTTTTAAAGCCATCAAAGGAGAGCTGGGGCACAAAAAAAGACTTAAGAAAAGCGTTAAGTTCCTACACTGAAGTAATTGAACAGAAGTGCAATGATGAAGAAATAAACGCCAAACTTAGTTCAGGAGGTCGCACTCGGATAACCATCTGCGTGAGTTAACACGGCTGGTTTTTTTTTTTAATTTTTTACTGAACTGACTTTAAAAATCTAAGTTCAAAATATCAAATACATGTATTTACATTCATTGATTCACTTAGTTGACAAAAACATTTTCTGTAGCTGAGATAATTGAGCCTGTATGGAAGCGGAAAACAAATCTGTTGAGGATTGTGCGTTTTCTCAGTTCGGCTTTGTCTTTATTGGTGACTTGATCGGTGATAGTGCGGGCACTTGGCTGTCCGCCATGTTTGTAAAATGCTGCCGTCTCCGTATCGGATACTAACTGCGCCATGGTAGAGTTGTAAGAGAACTGTTTGTAAGAGGTTTAGGTGCAACACCGGTTACGGAACCAAACAATTGGATCCTTCGTCAATTGCGAGTAGCTTTTTCAAAGGAGCTCAAATGGAGAGTAGGTGCCGCGACTGAAATTCAAGTCGCTTTATATAGCATACTTGTGCCAACGTAATGTTTCTGATTGGTTGTTAAATAAAGAAGCTTATTGTAGGATACTAATTAAACAATGGCGTAAAGGATATTTCGATCCTGTTGAGGTGTGAAGATGACACACATTTACTCCATTGCGGAACTCAACTGAGCAACCAAACGGAGCAAACAAAACTAGCCCCTGATCGTTGACTTACCGCTCCTTCGTTTTCACTGTGAACCTTTCAGTTGATCATTTATGGCGAACGTAGAACTGAGCTGAGGACTCGTAGACTTAATTTAAACGCTTGAACGTAACGTTCCTCGGAGTAAAATCCTACTTGCCCGCGTAAGTGCTCGCTCTCTCGAGGGCATCTCACGCTTCAACAAGACAACGGATCTTTATCCAACTTCACTCTTGATCAACTCTCGCTGCCTTACGGAACTTTTAAACTCTTCGAAAAAAAACTACATCACTCTTAATTAACCGCTCGAGTGATTTTCAATTTTCGAAATTACTACAAACAAGTTCCGCGAGCAGTGAGCTGTTTCCCATTTGACTTCATAGTTTTTGCAATGTTGCCCGCTCATGGCATTTTGCGGGAAACTGTTTCATTGTTAGATGTCATGTGACCATGGAGTAGCCAATGAATGGGCGCGCTGTAGCGGGCAAAACCCAAGCTATATAACAATTCTTCATATTTACGGATGGGGTAGGGGCTCGGAGAGGCCTGGGGCACATATCTAGCAAAAATTAACCCACATACCTCCCCCGGGCTTTACTACATGTAACAGTCTCAGCTGACAAATTACGCTTACGATAATCAGCTCTGATCCTTCTGTTGTTAAAAATGTTCTCAACAAGGAACTTGCGATTGTGTGTAATTAGTGGCTAAATAATAGTTTGATCCTAAACAGTGAAAAAAGCAAGATATTGGAAAAATCAACAAGGAGCTGGA
>JAHPZR010022807.1:15000-19626 GCA_019787425.1 Platygyra sinensis | reverse complement strand
CTGTACTGCATACAATGGGATAGGAACTGCACCCAATCGCAGTGTTGCTGTGGATGTTACTTGTAAGTAAAATATTACTGAAGAGGCAGTCTCTATGAGAGTAGACCAGCCGATCTGACTCAGTGAAAAATAGATTTTGCTCATTTCTTGTGTGTTGTAAGACATTCATGTACGTATTCTAAAACCACAATCGATCAGATCTTTTTAATAGTTCGTGTTTTTGGGAATTTTTAGTCCAGTCCCTGAACTCTCCTTTCTTCCCGCCTTCTATAGGGGCTGAACCCGGGCGGGCGAAAGAGAGTCCAGGATAACTTGTATGCGCATGCTCAGAACGAACCAGTCGAAAATCATCGAAAATTACTTGGTCCCAACCACGCTGCTCACGTCAATGTGTCGCGCAATGTCGTTTTTAGCTCGCGCTGTGAAAATAAGAACATTTTCCTTGACGTCGATATTGTGGTAAAAAAACACAAAAACGTAAAAATCGAGATATGGCTTATCGTGGTCTGAACTCTCACCGACAACAAGTACGCGTCATTACTCTTTTCCCAAACATTTTTTTCCGTATTGTTTCTGCATGTTGAGCGAGTTTGTAAAAGGCGGTTTTTGAAATGAAAGTCTGAAGCCGAGTGAGTGCACAACAAATTTTGACCACTGTGATGACGTGTATCGTTGTCGATAACAGTACAGACCACGCAAAACCACATTCAATTTGTTTTTTACCACAGTATCAAAGATAGAGAAAGAATAATGGGTCAAAATTTGTTGAAAATTGACAACACCGACTTTTATTTTGATCTATTTTGAATGGCGTGACACTGAAAACCAGCAATTCGAAAATAAATTCGGCCAAGTTGTTCTAAAACCTTCCGACCTCATTTTGTGTTTGTTTGGTCTCATGAAAGCAACGAAATTTAGAGATTCGAGCGAATATTCGTAGTGCGTTCAAAATGTTTTGGCAAAGAGTTGCCTCCCTTGTCAAATTTTATACAAACGAAAAAAAATTTTGCTGAGCGCGGAAAGGCCTAGCTACGAGTTTACCGCTTCAGTGTTACGCAGGATCTTCCCAGTAAAATCGCGTAAGATAAAAGAGATGACAAGAGGAGACAAAGGTAAACTGTTCATTCTTTTCCTTCCTTTATTTACTCTCTCCATACTCAGCAAGAGTGTGTGGTCCCTGTGGTCAAAGAAAATGTTTTTTTTTTCAGAGCGCGAGCTGAAAAAGGCATTGCGTGACACATTGACGCGAGCAGCGTGGTATGAACTCTAACTTACAACGGCAAATTAGCCAATCAGATTGCGAGATTAGCAGCAACTGTGGTAAAAATTTCTTTCCTTAACTTTGATATTGTGGCAAAAAACAAATCAAATGGGTTTAGCGTGGCACTGGTAAAATTCTACTGATTTGGGATTAATTAACATGTTTTTAATCAATCTGAATGCAGAAATTGTTGCTTGGTATTATTGTTCAGAAAATCGTGTCACTAGCTAAGTCTGGAAAGTATTTCCAAACATGGTTTTTCCCCCAATTTGGGGGAAAAATGGCGGCGTTCTGAGCATGCGCATGAAAGTTATCCTGGACTCTCTTTTCGCTCGCCCGGGTTCAGCCCTATAGGGGCGGGAAGAAAGGAGAGTTCAGGGACTGGACTAGGGAATTTTCAGTTCACCTGAGTGGATGCTTGTGGCGACCATTGTCAACACCTTTGTCCATTGTTATGGTTTGGAATTTTTGAGGCGATGAAGCTATTGTTGTCGGTCCGTAGGCATTTTTCTACTCGGGGTCGCGAAATAGCACTCGTGTTAATCGAATCCAGTCGGCTGATTTTCGGTGATGACATTTTTGATCCTAACGGGAGAGTACTTGGGAAAAATCAGACAGACTAACAGGGGGTGATTTAATTCTCGCGCGCTACCTCAACCTAACTGTACTGCGCTTCATATCAGAAAGAAGTCAGGTCCTAAGTAAAAAGAATAATTTAGAATCAGGGTGGTGGCGTTCTTTGTTTAGGTCCATTTCTTCATTAGCTCGTGCTCTTGGGAGCAAGTAGCTGGGAGGGATCAGAAAAGCGACTGCTCGGTAATTGCAAGCAGCTGGAGAAGCATTATTTTAGTTACCGGTATGCGATATACACTTTTAATTTGTTTCGCTTCTGACGTACAAAAATTGATGAATTCACTTCCTGAATGGTTTTAGTTGCTCTCTCAGTTCAAAGGCCTTTGCTCGCGCTTTCATGAATTAATGAAACTGCGTCGTCGATTGAGTTTTAACCTGTTTATTTTCAGCTCTAAATTCCTGAGTGGCACGGTCATAATGTTCGAGAAGTGGCACAGAAATAATATTCGTCGGATGTTCCCGTTCATATAGCTTGACCGCGTCTACACAGTACTTTGCGGGTGTCGCTAATTTAAAGTTTGAAACCATTTCTGTACTGAGTGCTGTCGATGTGAATACCGTCGAAGATTGTAGTTGTCTAGTCGCTCGGATAGTTGACACGAATTTAATTGTTTGCTGACGATGTATGAGACAAAACCCAATAGAGACAATAGGTAAATGACGCGCGGATTTTAAAGACGCTTTAAGGTGGCCGAACACAGTTTTCGCGCGCGCTCATGCTAAAGCAATTCAGCGCGCGCACAAGTATTGCATAAAAACAAGCATGGCATCAATACAGCGATCATTTTATTTGCTCAATGATCACGCTGTCTGTACTATTTTTCTTCACAAATAAACACTGTATTGATGGTTTTACTCTTTTATTACAGAGGTATGTTAGAAAAAGTAACGATGCAAAGAAACCAGCAATTCTCAGCTTTTGTTTGTTACCGAAGGAACCCAGTTAAATGCAGCGCATGCGTAGTAAGTCGAAAAAAATTGCGATTGAGCGAAAAATTGACTTTCGGAGATACGCCTATTTCTCGAGAACCACTCATTAGAATTTCACGAAATTTAGAGCTAAAATACTTTAGGAAATATGTAACTGGAGGATTCAAAAAAATTAAAATTTAACAAAGGAAATTCAAGATATGCCACTGAACCTTCAACGAGGGATAATTAAAGATCTGTTTGTTAAATTATTATTAAAATGGCGCTAACATGTGAGTATCGTTACAAGCTTGTTGCATGAAAATTATAAAGAAAATCTAATGACTAGATTTTCTGCAAATAAACAAAACCGATTTTAAACGCCTGTTTACAATTAATCATGTTGCCATGGCAACGGCACATACGACAGATTAATTATCAAAAAGTTGAAGTTTGTGTTGTTAACTTGCTTGCTGCCATTTTTGGCGACCAAAGGATCAAGGGTTTTAGAATCAAAGGTAAATGAAACAGAGGTATCAAAAACTGTGTTCAGCCACCTTAAGCTTGTAATTGCAAAGAGCAATGCCAGATTACGTTACGGGTAGAATGATAATTTGAAACTTATGGCCGCGAGCGCGGTAGTGATTTAAAAACATTTAGCGGCAAGCGCGTTCAATTTTAAAATTTTGGTAAATGATGGATGATAATTCATGAAGCAAAACCGCGGGTACTGTTTAGCGAAATTGATATTTTGGTATTCATTAAATTGTTATTTGACGTTTAGTGAGACAAAGCGTAAGGGACAGTAGGTTATTGACGCGGTAATTTTAAAGACGCTTTAAGGTGGCCGAACACAGTTTTCAAGTGCCTATGCCTACTTCACCATAACTTTTAAACTATTTATGCTTTGGCGCCCATTTTTTTGCAAGAGTCAAGGTTAACCACAGAAATATTTATTAAATGTAGAGGAGGAACAAGTACGAAAGTATTTGTAATCCTTGGGCGATGCGTGACACTTATGTTCAAAAGAAAATAAAAAGTACTGATGGCATAGAAATATGCAAAAGTGTAAAAATTGTGAAAAATCACAAACGTTTCGGGCATAGCCCTTCTTCAGTGTGAAAACCGTTAAGTTCGCGAGACTGTTCATTTGAAAATAACGGAACAAAGCGCGAGGGGAAAAACTAGACGCGCGCGCAGTTTATATGAAATGGAAAACATTATTTAGGCCATCTGGTTACATAGTGCCGAGCCTAAAAATGATTTCCATTTCTAACTGCTTCCGTCTGAAACAGGAACCGGAACACCTCCTTAGGCCTCTTACAGCAATAAATAATGGAACCAGAGAATTAACTCTGAAGTGTAAATTATAGTGCTACTTAAACCCATGAATAACCCACTGGGCGTTAGCCCTAGTAAAGGGAAACAGGGAACCACACCAATGTCTGATAGATTATGACCGGGAGAGTTAAAGTGCTCTGCGACCGGGAAACCACCAGTGCTTTTTTGGATACTCCGAAGCTGTTCGCCGAATCGTTCGTGTAGAGTACGACCGGTCTCTCCAATGTATAGCTGGGGGCATCGACGGCACGAGATGCAGTATACGACGTTCTCTGATTTGCAGGTAAAGTGTTCCCGGATGGTGGTTGCGCTCTTGGGTCCACATACATGGACGTTGGACGATTTATTATCTCGTTTTGACCAGGGTGTGTGCTGTTGCCATGGCAACGGGGCTGGTTAAAAACAAGGCTTAAATAATGGTTTTTGTTTATTTAAAAAAATCCAGTCGTTAGATTGTTTTCATATTTCGCACACTAAGAATT
>JAHPZR010022807.1:0-2500 GCA_019787425.1 Platygyra sinensis | reverse complement strand
CGTCAGCAAACAATTAAATTCGTGTCAACTATCCGAGCGACTAGACAACTACAATCTTCGACGGTATTCACATCGACAGCACTCAGTACAGAAATGGTTTCAAACTTTAAATTAGCGACACCCGCAAAGTACTGTGTAGACGCGGTCAAGCTATATGAACGGGAACATCCGACGAATATTATTTCTGTGCCACTTCTCGAACATTATGACCGTGCCACTCAGGAATTTAGAGCTGAAAATAAACAGGTTAAAACTCAATCGACGACGCAGTTTCATTAATTCATGAAAGCGCGAGCAAAGGCCTTTGAACTGAGAGAGCAACTAAAACCATTCAGGAAGTGAATTCATCAATTTTTGTACGTCAGAAGCGAAACAAATTAAAAGTGTATATCGCATACCGGTAACTAAAATAATGCTTCTCCAGCTGCTTGCAATTACCGAGCAGTCGCTTTTCTGATCCCTCCCAGCTACTTGCTCCCAAGAGCACGAGCTAATGAAGAAATGGACCTAAACAAAGAACGCCACCACCCTGATTCTAAATTATTCTTTTTACTTAGGACCTGACTTCTTTCTGATATGAAGCGCAGTACAGTTAGGTTGAGGTAGCGCGCGAGAATTAAATCACCCCCTGTTAGTCTGTCTGATTTTTCCCAAGTACTCTCCCGTTAGGATCAAAAATGTCATCACCGAAAATCAGCCGACTGGATTCGATTAACACGAGTGCTATTTCGCGACCCCGAGTAGAAAAATGCCTACGGACCGACAACAATAGCTTCATCGCCTCAAAAAATTCCAAACCATAACAATGGACAAAGGTGTTGACAATGGTCGCCACAAGCATCCACTCAGGTGAACTGAAAATTCCCTAGTCCAGTCCCTGAACTCTCCTTTCTTCCCGCCCCTATAGGGGCTGAACCCGGGCGAGCGAAAAGAGAGTCCAGGATAACTTTCATGCGCATGCTCAGAACGCCGCCATTTTTCCCCCAAATTGGGGGAAAAACCATGTTTGGAAATACTTTCCAGACTTAGCTAGTGACACGATTTTCTGAACAATAATACCAAGCAACAATTTCTGCATTCAGATTGATTAAAAACATGTTAATTAATCCCAAATCAGTAGAATTTTACCAGTGCCACGCTAAACCCATTTGATTTGTTTTTTGCCACAATATCAAAGTTAAGGAAAGAAATTTTTACCACAGTTGCTGCTAATCTCGCAATCTGATTGGCTAATTTGCCGTTGTAAGTTAGAGTTCATACCACGCTGCTCGCGTCAATGTGTCACGCAATGCCTTTTTCAGCTCGCGCTCTGAAAAAAAAAACATTTTCTTTGACCACAGGGACCACACACTCTTGCTGAGTATGGAGAGAGTAAATAAAGGAAGGAAAAGAATGAACAGTTTACCTTTGTCTCCTCTTGTCATCTCTTTTATCTTACGCGATTTTACTGGGAAGATCCTGCGTAACACTGAAGCGGTAAACTCGTAGCTAGGCCTTTCCGCGCTCAGCAAAATTTTTTTTCGTTTGTATAAAATTTGACAAGGGAGGCAACTCTTTGCCAAAACATTTTGAACGCACTACGAATATTCGCTCGAATCTCTAAATTCGTTGCTTTCATGAGACCAAACAAACACAAAATGAGGTCGGAAGGTTTTAGAACAACTTGGCCGAATTTATTTTCGAATTGCTGGTTTTCAGTGTCCACGCCATTCAAAATAGATCAAAATAAAAGTCGGTGTTGTCAATTTTCAACAAATTTTGACCCATTATTCTTTCTCTATCTTTGATACTGTGGTAAAAAACAAATTGAATGTGGTTTTGCGTGGTCTGTACTGTTATCGACAACGATACACGTCATCACAGTGGTCAAAATTTGTTGTGCACTCACTCGGCTTCAGACTTTCATTTCAAAAACCGCCTTTTACAAACTCGCTCAACATGCAGAAACAATACGGAAAAAAATGTTTGGGAAAAGAGTAATGACGCGTACTTGTTGTCGGTGAGAGTTCAGACCACGATAAGCCATATCTCGATTTTTACGTTTTTGTGTTTTTTTACCACAATATCGACGTCAAGGAAAATGTTCTTATTTTCACAGCGCGAGCTAAAAACGACATTGCGCGACACATTGACGTGAGCAGCGTGGTTGGGACCAAGTAATTTTCGATGATTTTCGACTGGTTCGTTCTGAGCATGCGCATACAAGTTATCCTGGACTCTCTTTCGCCCGCCCGGGTTCAGCCCCTATAGAAGGCGGGAAGAAAGGAGAGTTCAGGGACTGGACTAAAAATTCCCAAAAACACGAACTATTAAAAAGATCTGATCGATTGTGGTTTTAGAATACGTACATGAATGTCTTACAACACACAAGAAATGAGCAAAATCTATTTTTCACTGAGTCAGATCGGCTGGTCTACTCTCATAGAGACTGCCTCTTCAGTAATATTTTACTTACAAGTAACATCCACAGCAACACTGCGATTGGGTGCAGTTCCTATCC
>JAHPZR010022803.1:7500-13241 GCA_019787425.1 Platygyra sinensis | reverse complement strand
TTGTTGAATAATAATCTCTTAATATATGTAACACGGCAGTATTCTTTGACCCATTTAGAAAATATCTTAGGTAGACTTTACCTCGTAAAATTGAGAATATTGAGTAACGTATTTGTTTACTGGTGAACCTGTGCTTTGCTCTTCGCCGGAATTACTGATCGTGCTATGAAGTAGTGGAAAATATCTTCTGGTTTATTTGGTCCTAATAATTCTGCAAACATCAGGAGTTTTCATTTGGTACGTTTTAACAAATTTCTTGGCATATTTAACCTACCGGAGATTTATCGTAGAGGGAATCTGGACTTTTCATATCAGGAAACAACTCCTTGAATTTCGCTATTTCCTCAGATTCTTCACTTTGGATTTTAAGCTGAATGACAAAGAAAAGGAGCTGCAACTTAATGGTTAATGGCTCAGTTAAGAAATGGGTGATTCGGTAAAATCCATGCCATACAGGTCCCAGTTGTTCAAAAAGTGGATAACGCTATTCACCGAATAAATCATTATCCAGTGGATAGCGTGGTTTGTTTTGTCAACACTTATCCGCTGGATAGCGATTTATACGGTGGATAGCTTTATCCAGCCTTTGAACAACCGGGGCCAGAAAATTTCATTCCCTTTGTATATGGCGGGGAAACAAGCCACTGACATTATAGAGTAACTTTCGGACGGTACCTTCTTCTGTTGCTGTGGAACCATTGGCTTGCCTCGTGGAATTTGTTTCAATTTCTGCACTTCCGTGAATGGGGATTTCTTTTCACGTGGCGGCTCATTGTTCCAAGGAGATGGCTTTGGTGAAAATCTAACATTTGCTCGTGGTGTACTCTTTTGATTCTCCTTTTCTCTGACTATTTTTCTACCAAATTTAGGAGTCATTGATTCAACCTGTAAAATTTACACCGTATTTTAGCTTCAGTATTGAAATGAGAAAACACCACTAGGGTTACAAAGGCAAAATATGTAAGGCCAAAAAATAACTTTAATAAAGTTTAACACCTGTTTTTCGTCTCCTTCCTCTGATGAAGATGTACGTTGCTCGTCTGAGCCAGCAAAGGCCACTCTCCTCTTTTTCTGAGAGACTTCATTTTGCTTGAGTATACCTCGTGGTAGCTTTGGAGTTTCAGGGACCACCGCTAAATCTCTGGTGTCGTGTTGCGATTCATCGGTTTTGGCGTTTTTAGTTTTTCTTCAGAGGATGTTGTCAGTCTCGGGCTTTTTAGTGGCTTTAGATAAAAAAAATAACGAGTAGAATCGCTTGCCTAATGATGGGGACTTCTGATTTTATGCAATACACAAGTTAAAGCACACAACGCATGAAAATAAGATGTCATTAATTTTATGAATTCTAAATAATACACTATCTTGGTCTATCTGGCTTGCGGGCATCCGTCCTCTCCACCCTTCAAAAAACTCGGAGACTGTGAAAGACGTCTCTATCCCGGATTTTTTTTTCAAGGGAGGAGAAGGATGTACACAGGCTAGATCTATGCCCTCTGTCAGTTAAACCGTCCTTGCTGTTGTTATTGGCGATCAGCAGATTTATACCATTTTCATTAACGATGGTTGAGATTTATTAATAATAGTTGAGATGTGTTTAAACAGAAACAATTGTGTCAGCTGCATTACACGATTACAACTGAGTAGGAACAATTGTCAGAAAACCCATCATACCTTGATTTCGTTTTCAGCAACCTTTTCTTGCAACAGCTTAATCTCTTTATTCTAAAGATTTAATAGTGTCAAAAGAAAGCTTGAAATAATCTGGTTAACGCCCGTTTTAGAAGATAAGAAGTAATGAGGATTCACAATTAATATTTACAACTGTTGGCTGATAAAAATTTGCTGTTTTGTACCTTTGCTTCCAGCTGTCTTGTCAGTGTATCGACGGTTTCAGATTTTTCAAATTCTAATCTCTCCTTATCCTTTTCCTGAGGTGAACCAACACAAAAAATTAACTGATTAAGAAATAGAAAATATTTCCCTGCAATGGGAGTAAGAACATATCTTTGGGAGAACAGACTTTAAAGGCCTTTGATGTGATTTTTACCTGATTTGCCTTTAGTTGTTTCATGTCCCTCTCAAGATTTTCGATTTGCTCTTTGGCTTCAATGAGTCGCTTCTCCTGTATAAAAATGAGCTGCCGCTGTTAAGGTGTCTCGATACCGTATTAAATTTTTCTGAGCCATACCTAGCATTATCCATAAGCTTTTCAATCTACCCTCAATCTGATCGATGAGAAAATTCTACCAATTTCTGAGGGAGATTGAGGTTTAGTATAACGTTTTAGGGCACTCTTCCAACATCTTGTACACGGCTTGATTTAATATTTCGAAGCGTTCATCACACATGCTTGACAATTAGCAATTACTGAATGAGTTCTTCGTATGGTTTTAACCAATCAGAAACGGGGCAATACTTTGAATGAGTAATAATGTAAATTAGTATATACCACACAAGTGAATAGTGCTTTTCGCGCGCGCTGATTGGCTAGCTTGGAGGTGATTAGCCAAGTACTATTCAACTCCGAGTAGCAGAAGAAAAACAAAATAGCTTTTGTCGGCATATTGTCACAAATAAAGTTACTCTTTGGACCGCTAGTTATTCAGCTTGTGTGGTATATGCTAAAACAATTATTCACCTCAGTGTCGGTGAAAGTGGTGGATATTTACCTCCACTTCGGTGAATAATTGTTAACTATTTTATCCCAAAGTTTCATAAAAACTAAATGTCCTGTCAAATTTTACGAAGATTTAGATGTGGCGTTTAAACCATCGAGAAAGTTTAGATACAAATTAGTATCTTTGTTTATCTTATTCACGGAAGTATCAGTTACCCTATATCAAACTCAGTTCAATTTATTGAGCAAAAGACTCAAAACGCTGAACTCGAAATACCAGATATGTTCCAGGAAATACTTTATCGAGACACCTTACGAAGAAACTATGCACATTTAGATTACTGTAACAAAATTTATATTGCTACATGAGATAGTGAAGCGCTATCCCTACTAATTAGTGGAGGGGGGTACTTACATGTTGCTCCTCAGATTCTTTCTCTGCTTTGACACGCAAGAGTTCCAGCTCTCGCTCTTTCTGGGCTACAATTTTTTCATTTTCCAACTGATCAAGAAAGCAGAATAAGGAGAACATTTAGAAGACTGAACAATTGCGATCGAGGCAGCACTCATCGCGCATTAATTAAGCAACCTAGAGTAATTATTCGATGGACATGCGCCGACAATTCATTCCTTTGGAATACCAATTTTCGCCCGGCCCTAATGTACAAATCTTTGATCCGGTAACCGGTTACCTAGTGTTACACTATTACTCACAGAAGATGTTCACATTCTAGGCACCATACAATTGTTCAGTGAGGGTTGTAAATATTAATTTAATCCTAGGCCAATGGAGGTGATAAGTTTTGCATTTGTAATTCTATGAACGAGACGTAATGTAACAGATCTACCTTGTATTTTTCCAGCGTTGCACACAGTTCATTCATCTGCTTTTCAGACTCCTTTTGGACTTTTTCCTTGTCTCGTATAGCCTCTTCTTTTTCTTTTTTAAATTGTCGAACCTATTAAATTGTATGAAGTATTTAAAAAATGATGACGATTTTTCCAACGAAAAGAAAGAACATAAATCGAAGAAAAGTCACTAATAAAAACAATTACACCAATGTATAGCACTTGATGCTGCGGCTATTAGCTTATAAGCAGCTAATTACTTTCATAAAGGGTGTAGGTGAAAAGTGTGCTCGGTCTAATCCTTCAAAAGGAAAACTACTGTAGCAACAAAATGGCCTTACTTCTTCTTCAGCTTTGTCCAGTCCTTTGGATTTCTTTGTTATTTCTTTCTTTGTACTTTCCAACTGTAATGTAGCAATTTATTGTATTGAGCTATTATCAATACAGTCATCAGTCATGCAGGGCTGTCACTAAGTTTAAATTCACCTGTAGCCTTGATCTTCACACCCGTAGCAAACTTGTTACTTCATGGGTGAATCTTGTATCAACTACAGGGCAGTTCACCCGAAACATCAAGGGTCCATCAAACATACTCAGCCGTAACTGGTGTTATGGGTTACGACCCTTATTAGGCCTAGTTAGTTTAGGTGGTAGTTCTCAGGGCCAAGACATGACGTAGAGAAGAAAATGGAACATCTTGGTCAGAGGAGCGTTCAATCCTTAATCGTGTAATCGCTCATAAACAGTGCCTATTGTATTAGCATGATCAAAATCAGAAGTATATTGCATAATATGAGAAGTTGGTCTCGGAGGATGAATTTTCTGAAACTAGTGTTGTAATAACAATACCTGTCCGTCAACGTCCTCACAATGGCTCCTTGCTTTTTGTAAATCTTCGTTGTTTTGCTTCAACTTCCAGTAAAAACCAAACAAAATGGCAATATTAACAACATATGGCTTGAATTTATCTTTGACAGTTGTATGTAAAGTAGACTGTATGAAATTCGCACCTTCTCTGTCACGTCTTTTATCTGATCCTTTGAGGCCTCAAGTTCGTTGGATAACTTGGACTTCTGTTATACATAGAGTGAACACAAATCAGATATCTATAGATAGTTACTTCAGTCCATAAGGTGAAATAACAATAGGCCATGAATTACCTGATTTTCTAATTTGTCCACCTGCTTAGTGTGAGAAGAAACCTTGCTTTTTAACGTCTTGTTCTGGTATAAGCAAAACAAAAAATACCGGTAACAAGATCGATGAACAGTATTTGAGAAAACCAGTATACAAGTGAAGTTTTGTCAGTCTCACCTCTTGCTGAATTTCTTTTATTTGTTTTGATTTGGCTGCAAGTTGATCCTGAAGATTTTTGCTCTATAAGAGAAGATATACAGCACATATAAGAATTTAAGTGGTCATCGTCATGCTTTCATAGTCACGGTTATCAGTCCCTTCTAGTGGAACAACTTCACTATCCGCTCTGCGACGTGGTAACGTTCAAGCTTCGTGCAGAATTCAAAGAATTAAAACTCTAGTTGTGTAAAGTTTCTCGATAATCATGCGAAAAATAAAATCTACTGTTAGTATATCTCTTTGGCTTTTGTAAACTTTCGATGTCTTGTTGACTCCAAAAGGAACAAATCCTTGCTGTCAAAAGCGTCAGCTGGTAGGAAAAGAATATGAATCTGAGTTTGCTAACATCATGCTTACCTTTCCTTCTAGAATTTCTAATTTCTTTGCTTTGTCTTTGAGATCGTCTTTTAAAGTTCGGATCTGTTACAAAGCCAAAAATTACAGTGAGGACACTCGAACCATGAACACTTGACTTTTCTTGCTTATTAAGTATTTTACATGTAAGCACTATGAAATGAGGGTTCGGCCTTCGTTCCATTATACACACTAAAAATATACAAACAGTGCCAAGTGTTCACAGTTTTAGTGCCCTTACTGTAAAGAAGTTCTTTAAACCCAGGGCTTGAAATAACGGCCGGTCAACGGACAATGTCCGGTCAGAATCGAGCATTGTCCAAGCAAATCCGTGGATAACCGGACATGTTATCCGGTCATTTGGGCTTTCAAAGAAAATTCAATGTGAGACAATCATGATGGAAATTTATTCAATCTTATCATGCTCCCAAAAAAGATATTAACTAGAGGGACTTTTGTTTGTGAAATTGATGACATTTCCTGTTGTCAATCGCGACCGCAAATTGGCTACTGCTGTGCGTGTTGTAAAGTGCTCAAGATTGCACGCCCCGCTGCGCCGAAAATA
>JAHPZR010022803.1:0-2500 GCA_019787425.1 Platygyra sinensis | reverse complement strand
CTTCCTCGGACATAAATCCATGCCATTCCTTATTTTTTGATCGGGATCATTTGCGGTCCAATATGGCGATCATTTCCGGTCCGGGATCATTTGCGGTCCAATTTGGGGATCATTTGTGGTCCGGGATCATTTGCGGTCCTGGGATCATTTGCGGACCCGTACAATACTACACAACAAAACGTCTAATAAGATATATATATATTACATATATTATTTTTCTTGTTACATAACACTATTTCAAAAGGAAATAAATAACAACAACGGTGGTCAGTGCAATTCCCACCCTGTCTTTAAGTATGTCAACCATGTCAACGTTGTACCTTTCATTTTCAAGTTTTGTTTGAAGATCTTGCACGTTCTCTGTTAAGTATTTCTGACTATAGTTTGCGTTGTAGATCTTCCCCTCAAGATCGCTTATAGTCCTCTGAAAGTGGGGATAAAGGAAGCTTGGTTAGTACTAAATAGTCCAGACTTTCAAAGCGCCGCGATCTTCACATTGATGACTAAATGTTGAATTGCATTTTACCTGCTTTTCTTCGGAAGAAAGTGTTAAAAGTCGGAACTTTTCCTCTAATTCTTCTTTCTTTTTGTTCACCTGATCGAGTTCATTCGTTAAAGAAGAGTTTGTTTCCTAAAAAAAACAAAAAGAAAATAGAAGAATACATCTAGTCATCGCCAGTCACCTGATCTAGGACAAGGCGAGCACAAAATGTGTGTCGGAAGGCTAAATAATCATTACCTGTAATTGAGCCAGCTTTTCTTTTGATTGCCGAACCATTTCTCCTTTAGATAATACCCTCTCTTCCTCTTTTGAAAGGCTAGTTTGGAGGTCTTCACAAGCTTTTATCAATTCATTCTGAAATGTTCGTAAAGTAAAGAATAATCTGAACGCAGTAATAATGACAATATTTCCCTTTTGGGTCTTAAAACTGTGAAATGGAATTCTCTTGGTTGGCATAGATTTTTTATGATATTATTCCTCCGTTTACTCCTTAGATTAGTTTCGATTGAGAAGATATATCAAACACTCAAGACAATGTTTGACTATATTTTCAAAGTCCTCAAAGTTAGTCAAAATTTTCAGGTTTGGAAATCACGGTAGTCAAACATGGGCTTTCGCCGTAGTTTGAAACACATTACTTGAAGAACTTTGTGAGTACCTCACCTTTTCTTTGAGAATATTCTCGTTTAAGGTGTCTACTTTTTCTTTCTCTCTTGTCAGAGACTCTGTGAAAAGTACAACATTAACCTCTTACTAACCGAGCGCGAGGGCCGTGCTGGGGAATATTGCATAAATTGGCCCCAGCTCGTGGCAGTACAGTACGGACGGAGCGCAGCGAGGTCTGCACAAAACGACCGAGGGCCAATATTCCCAGGTACGGCTCGAGCTAGCTAGGTTAGTAAGTAGTTTATTATATGGCACTAGGGTCATGCTTGTTTGTTTTCTGTTAAAACGCACTTGTAGAAGAACTTCGCAATTCGCTTATGTCTAAGCGCGACGATTTTATTAATAAACCACAACTTACTTACTTTTGGTTACTTGAGTCAAAGAGCTTTCTTCGTACGGTTTTTGATGACGCGAGCAACTCAAAAAGAACAAGCTACCACGAGTTTGAAAACAAATTCAATGAACGTATAAATCGTGTTGAGTATAAACAAGGCTTCAAGAACGATTTGTAACGGAATTTGACACAAGTCTCAACAGCTGCAGTTTGTTGAAATTCGGAAAATGGAATATTTTAACTTGTGCATCACAAAATATGGATGAAGAAATGTCGAAGTTGGTTGCTGTGAAATCATTCAAACATAAACACAGCTGATAAAGAGGCAGTCTTAGAGTCAATCCTCCGTCTCTCTCGATAACAGTTCGACGCTTCTTCTCATCCTGGACAATTCTGCACTGAAAACTGGAAATTGTTGCTGGCTTGTGCTCTTGTCCGCGTTTCCTGCGTTTGTTCATAAAAAATATTTCAGTCGACAAGAAGTGGTCAAGCTCCTTCGCAGGTAGGGTTTTAACTCTCTCATTTGTCATACCGTTACCTTACAATTAGTGGAGAAGAGTGTTCAGATCAGAAGCCATCTGGTTATCTGTGTTTGTACTTTTTTGCTTCTTTATAAAATCTCTACAGCCTCTTGACTTTCTCTGATGCCTGATTCAGTCTTTACATTAGACGTTTCCAGATAAATTCGCTTCTTTAAAATTCGTCTTCCTCGTTCTTGTTGTAAGCTCAATAAAATGTCAATCTTTTAGGCAGTTTCTTTGCGAAGAATGAGAGTATTTACATCTTTTCTTTTCGTATTTTGAATTTGCCGGCTTTCGAAAACAGAAAAAATACACAGCTTATGACCGTTTCGTATAGCGAAATCCTGACCAAGAAAGAACCAATCAGAACGCTCGAATTTACCGTGCCATATAATAGCATTGGATAATAGCCTGTTCATTTTTTACATATTTTTTGTGGAGGCAGCTTGGCCAAGTGGTTAGTGCTGGATTTGAAAC
>JAHPZR010022802.1:102500-118338 GCA_019787425.1 Platygyra sinensis | reverse complement strand
CAATCAAAGCTCAACCGACAAATGCGTTTTTCGCTGCCGTCAATCAAATGTTCGCGCGACTCCTCCCAGCTCCCGGCTTCTGTCGAGCGTGCCGTAATCAAATCGTTTACCACAGTTCAGATAACGAAACAGTGCTCGGCATTAGTCGGAAGCTAGGAGGAGCCGCCGAACATTTGATTGACGGCAGCGAAAAACCCATTTGTCGGTTGAGCTTCAAATTGTAGAGTCCGCGTGTTATTGAAAGGCGCAGTAAGTAGCAACGACAACAACGCCAAAGAAAAGGTCGATTAATTTAACCCAGGAATCTCGTGCCGAGAATTTATTTTCTTTTTGTTTGACTATACTGCCAGAAATATCTCAAGCAGAATGTGCAAGACAGCGTCAAAATTCGGATAAGAAAGTTTAAAACATTGGCGGTCGTATAGTTCACTTTCTGTCGAATATGCAAAATGTTGCCATTTCACGTTGTTGTCGCGACCTAACTAAACAAAGGCAAATAAATGAACAAATAATTACTGACACACGCTTATTATTACACAGCCATTGTGCTCGATGCCGTTGGCGTGAAAGTTTGCTTAATTCAAGTCCTTAAACGGAATAAAGTACTAAATAATGAACAGCCAAACGAGTACAAAACAAAAGCCCGGCAGAACAAAACGACAGCTGAGGAGAACGAAGAAAACTGCTCTGAAACGAAATCAGAACATCTACAATGGCGTTCGAGAAAATCGCTTCGGCTGTCCACGCATCGTGCGAGCAACATCACAAATTATGTGACAAATTTTTGCACGATTAAAAACTTGCACGGTTCCACCTTGCGTTCACACGAGACAGGCACAGGGAGGCCCCACATCCGTTTAGAATATAAATAAATAATGGTAATTGAACTGAGTGGAGTGCAATTTGGCCTGAAATCATACGAGTGATTTCAAAATCGAACGAGCGCGCAGCGCGAGTTCGATTTGAAATCACAAGTATGATTTCAAGCCAAAATTGCACTCCACTCAGTTCAATTACCACTTCAATTATTAAATCCATTGACTGTTCTTTATAATAACCATGCGATTTTGGCGGGAAAAATCGCCCCGGCGCTGGAACCCTTTCAAAAAAGGTTTCCTCCCTTGTTTTTCTATTATAAAGAACAGTCAACGGCGAATTCAAATTCATTCAAAATCGCTCAAAACCGCTTTTGAGGCAAAAGGACGACTATACACCACAGATAAGGTAATTCAACGTTTATTTATCATTGATTTACATACACAGTTAGCGATATATGGCTATAGGTGAGGCAAACGGTAAATCTAGTACATTTACTATAAAATAACAATCGGCTACCCAGACAGATTGTGTGGGCGCCCTGTGGTGAAACTCCCTGGACTGCACGATGCCCAGCTGTTGATAGTTTTCTCTTTTAAATACCGTTCAATGGCACCCTGCATGATTTTACGGGATTCAGGCTCTTTAATATCTCTGATTCGTTTTGTGACCTCTGCGTACAACTTTATAGTTGGGACCTTGTCAAGTTCGTGCGACGCCGTTTGTTTCAAGATATTTTTTTTTTCAAGATGGCGTTTATTCATTATTTTGTGGAGCGGGTCGAAAGACTACGTATGGTTATTCACAGCGATAGAGTTGAGCTCTTGTATTGCTTCGTTTAAAACTACCGTGAACCTGGAAACATGTACCTTCTTGAGATGGCTATGAATTTGTTGTTGCGTGGTTTTTGTTTGTTTATGTTTTGCTGAACTCGGTATCACACGAATCTTGAGCAGATGTTGAAGAAAGAACGCCAAAATATCCGTCAAAATGGACACCGAATGTTGGAAACTTCTTTTAAAGAAGGTCTTCAGCCTGAAGGAGCTCGTTATCATTATTCAGAAACTGTAATTAATTAAATTCGTCAATTGTCTTGAAAAAGAAAAGACAACAACAACAAAGTTTTGACCTGTTGTTGCAAAATTCGCAACACATGGTTTTTTTGCCATTCATTTTCCTAAAATTTTATTGGTTACGTCAAACTAACCTTGAAATCTGATTGGTTGTTTTGGTTTACTGTCCCATTCTCACTGGCTGAGAAAAAGGTGCTATTCAATTTAGTGCAAAAGATAGTGCGATTCGTGAATAAACCGCACCCCTGAGAGCCAATCAGATTGCAAGGATAACCAGTAATTTCAAAATGGATTTAATAAAAGATTAGATTTACCTTAATCGTGGTTTTTTTTTTTGTATTTTTAATACGCGCGTGCTGTAAATTGCGCGGTCTGCCAGTCTGGAACCGAGATTACGGAAATCGCCCGGAGCCTGCTCGGAGATCTAATAAAGTGACAAGGGATAAAACTGAAATCACAGCGTTTCGATGTTAACATTACTTGGACGGGAACTTCGCATGGCAATTTGCCGAAAATTGCTCTGTGAGAAGAAAGATTAGGCCAAATATATCTAATCTCATTTAGCCCAAAATCAGAAGGTCTGCGATATTTTGGCGTTGTCTGCCAGTTGGGGGCCACGGAAGTCAGAAATCATACAAGTTGATTGACAGATTCGAAGCGAAAGTGATAGTGTTGCTTGTTCTGATTGGTCAGTTTTAATACCTGAAGTGTGTTGATTGTATTCCGATAAAAGAATGCTGCCACAAGGCAACAAGGCCAGGGCCAAGGCCAAGGTCAAGGCCAAGGCCAGATCCGATTCATGACGCCACAGTTGCGGGAAGAGTTCGAAAGCTTTAAATTTGGAAGAATTCGCGAATTCACGACTGTTATGTTAAGAGATGTCTTCCTCCTGACAACATGAGGCAGGGATTAATTGTAGAAGATTTTGTCAATGTCAAACAACTGTAAGGTAATTTTGTGATTTGAGACGGCGAGTTTTCGTTAATTGGCGACCTTTTCGGTCCTGGGATTCAGAACAGCTTAAAAACTATGTTGCCGTTCGTTTGCCTCCAGCGGTTTGACTCACTGTCAAAAGAAAGTGCTGAATGTCGTTTTGGCTAGCCACAATACATTTAGTTGCTTGGCCGCCGGTAGTGGGAAGTCCTTTCTCATAAAGCAAACTTTTGGGTGTACGACGAAAACGGTTTATGTATCAAGCACGACTGTCGACTCAATGTTGATTCCTTTAAATTCCACAACTGAACTACTTTTCAAAACATTTGGAACATTAAAAGGAAGCCATTGGTCCACCTTGTTGTAACGCTGTGTACGTGCGTCACGAATCCCGCATTTTGACTTCCGGTCTCTTCTTCACATCTTATTTCCGTTCCTCCGAACTGGCAGAGACAAAAGTGAGGAGTTTCGTTCCTTGTCACTTTATGACCGGTGAGTGATCGGAAAAAAAATTGCGACGTTATCTCGGTTGCAGACTTCGCACTAAGAGACCGCGCAATTACAGCACGCGCGTATTAAAAATTCAAAATGGCGGCCACAAAACACAAAACAAGCACGATAACGCTAATTTGATCTTTTATTCATTTTCTAAACGGATGTGAGGGTTCCCTGTGGACTGGCGGAACAAAAGGAATTTTCGAAAGGCTAAGTGTGCAAGTTTGCGTGCGAGCAACATTCTGGGAAGAACGGCCAGGTACAATGTCTAAAAATAACTTAAGAGGGATTAAATTGGGTGTAAGGGCTGTATGGGAGATCCACTTCCTTACCTTGATAACATCTTGACAGTATACAATCATCATCAATCGTCTTCGAACGGGGGCTCAAGCAGTTTGTTTGACTTGTGATCTTGAGCAATAGCGCAAGCCACTTATAAAGGATTCCGAGATAAATTTGAATTTTAACGTTAACCACTGAATTATGTTGCCAGATTGCTTTAGCTGATGCGATGGCATAGCCGAAAGTTTTCTTATGAGAATTTTTCCGATACTCCTTTCGTTTGTTTTCGACTGACTATTTCAAAGGACCTAATACATTTACCTAGACTGATAGTAAAAATGTGCAGATTTGTTATTCCAGAAAGAAACTGTTCAAATTTCAAAACGTACCGAGTAAGAGAGAGCAAACTGGGAACGAGCTTGCTCGTGCGAAATAATCCTCTAATATGTGTTTTTACGTCACAATAGCTGCTTGACAACAGCGGAAAGTTGGATCGAAATTTGCTTCTTTCAACTTACTGCCGTCTGGCAAAAAGACCAACAAAGGCGCTTTTTTTTAAGTTTATCGACAAGCCTGCCAGCAGACCTTCGATTTTTCATTTTGTCACTTTTCAGTTTAAACTGACCAAGTTTTTTTTTTTTTTTTGACATGGAGCAATTGACTTTATCTGATATTTACATGGCTAAACTGCGAATTAAAAAGTTCTTTCAGATTACACCGTGTGAGGTAAGTTGTCTTCAGCTGTGTTTTCATTGTCAAATATTAATTTACTTAACTTGACAATTTTGTGAATCAGCCAAACCTAAAAAAAAGTTCTCTTCTGTATATTTAAGTTTTCTTTTACACGAATTTGTATGTGGTAATTCCAAAACAAGTATCTTATTAATCTTAGGACGCTTTCGTTGTTAACATTTCATTAATCACTCGATTCAATCATCGACACTAACTTTATCTGACTTAGGAGTTTAAAATACAATAAACTTGCTGCCCTTTTTGAGGGTTTGGATGCTTCACTTTTTTAAACCAATAAGAATCTGCCCCGACACGCCCCTTTTCACGCCACCTCCTCTTACGAATACAACAAACACAAGACAAGGAGATCTAAACTACACTACTTCCTTATCTGCACTGGTGAACAAGGAGGGGTGTGTAACTTTATCACATCTTACATCACGTATCACCTCTGCTTTGACAGATAACTAGGTTTGGTGTTGATTCTGGAATAGAAGTCTTCCTCAAAGAGGAGAATCGATCGTCAACAGGGAGGTATTGTAGATCTTACAAACCTTAAATTTGAATTTGTTTGACTGCGGCCGCCGCCCCAAGTATTTACCTTTATTAGTTAAACTTCTTTCTATCCACAGTTACTTTGACAGAGCAGTGTTAAACTCTCTTCTCACCTTACCACAGGTAAGAGCTAGTCTTCACCGATTTTCCAAGGCTGTAAAAAATATAAATGAGATTACTTGTGTTATGTCAACTCACGGTTGCTAAAGAAATAAATCTTTTTTAAGCCCACGTGTAATTTTACTCTTGTAAAAGGATCTGCGGCGACGAGGTGTCATCACAGCTTCAGAGTGCAGGTCCTTCATACGAGCCCTTTTCTATTACGGCCCTAAAATGGGCGTACCAGTGACCCTTGCAGTTCCATATGGAAGTGAAATTCACAGGCAAATGTGGAGTCGACCTGGCAAAATCATTGTGGGATGTGGAAATGATATCAATGAGGTAATTGAAGTCAAATCTATTAGAAGAATTGAAATAAATTCGATCAGTTTAGACTGTAACAATAAAGAAAAGATAGGGTTACGGGGTTAATTCGCTGTATTGGCCTTATTAAAAGTAATACTTATTGGCTATTTAGAAATCACAGGGGGTCTAGAATTAGCCAATCCTGAGACGCGGATGTTTCTCTCGTGGACAGCCCAGGCGGCTTCAGACTCGATAAAGCATCATCCACGCAAGCGTTCACTCAATGCGCGTGACAACATCCACGAGATAACTGGATAGCAAATCTAAAATAACTTGAGAAGAATTAGCTTGATTGGAATAAAGCCTATATGGCCTGCAAGGTTGTGAAAAAAAAAACTATCTGGATCAGCCATTTGACTAAATAAATGTTGATTTTTCGTCTTAATCTGATTTTAAGGACAGTCATATCGTATACACATTTTAGTCCGTATCATTGCACGCAACATGTATATTTCACACAATGTTTTAAGTGATATTATTATACATCAGACTCACTATAAAAAATCTTATTGGTCGAGAGCATTCAATCAATTCACAATAGCTTGTGAACTTGACATGATAAATGCAATATCTGCTGCAGATATTGCATTTATCATGTCAAGTTCAACGTCTGCCTGGTTACTAAGCCCCTTGGAGTGTTCCCCTCAGAGACAAAATGGCTGAACGCTTCGGCTTCGGCAGATAACACAGACCTCGGTTTTGATAATTCATGATCTCATGCTCAACCTCATCCAATAATTGTTTAGTGTAATCTGCTAGACAACTTTACCTTAGTCTAACGCTCAAGAGGCGAGCTTCAACTTAACAAGCGAGTGCAAAACTAAGTACAATGATGAAGTATATAGGATCAAGGTTGACCGTCTCATCCATCAGACGCTTTGCACATGTGCAGTTCTCGGTAAAACTGCGTCTCCTTAAAACTCTCAAAGTTTTGAAAACTTCCGTTATCAAAAGTTAAGACAGGCACTTTGTAGTCGCAAAGAAAATGACAAGTGAAGTGAAGTGAGTGAATACATTATTTACCCTCGGATTTCAGAGTAGCTTTATCGTAGATAATATCTCCTAGCATTTCTCACCCCAACCCACAGTATAACAACAAAGGCCAGATCACAACACCGGGAACCTCATGCCCTACTCTTTACGATAAGCGTTTGGGTTCTTTTACGTCCCCTGCTAACCATAACATAATCGTTATCCACCTTTATTACCTTCTTTTAATTTGGCTCACCACTACGCCCTTTTAAACTTTTTCTTTCGGCAAGTTTGCTATATTTTCGCTTCAAACTCTTACAAACGTCGAGGCAACCGAGACCAGAGGTCGCGATAAGGGTTGGCCATACGGGACAATGTTTGGTCAGTGTTAGAGTCCGAAACCGCAGTGTGCAGGTCCAGGTATTTGGTAAGCCTTGCGTCTGAATTCTTTTGCTTAGTTGTGGCTTTTTTAAGGTGGTTCTACTGAGTTGCTTTACCTAATCCTACTACGAAAGTTTTTTTTTCCCACGAAAATTTCCAAAACAGTGTGCTGCAACTTTTATCTCTAAGGAATCACCGAAAATTGTCTATTTCAATGTGTAAAATAATCATGATCGTAGATTTAGAATTTCAATTAAATATGATACATAAACAACTCATTCATGAAGTCTTCTTCAATTCAGGCAAAAAGATGCGCTGAAGAATTTGCTAAAGTTGTGGGTCTTGAATTTATAGACAGGTACGTTGTTAATGAACACTTGCATTTCAACATCAAAATACTAATTCTCGTTACTACCTCCATTCATTTCTTTCGATGTTAGTTATGTGAATTTTGTGGCGCATGAACGTAGCATGATATAGTCAAAATCATGACTTCCATCGTAATAAAGTTAAAAGGAAAATCTGATGTTGATTTAACAGTCAATCTACAGACACGATTAATCGCTTACTAGTAGATTATTTATATTTCTGCTTGTTTATCGTAGCGATCACAGTCCTACCATGCTGGCTGGCCTGGGTACCCTGGGACTCGAAATTCTGGAGCAATGCGATTGCAAGTTGGACGCGGTTCTCGTACCTGACAGTGACAAAACTCTTCTGAAAGCCCTAAGATATTCTATAAAAAGTATTTTCCCTCACGTCAAGATCATAGTAAGTAAAGATCCTTGATTGTAATTTCAGTAGAACTGGGGAATTTTAGGTTACTCTATCGTCTTCTGACTGTAAACATTTTAATATAGGTTGCTCAAGTCACAGACAAAGAACTTACAAGAGGTAAGATATTAACAGTTTTATGTCAGTACTTTTTACGTAATATATCAAACAAAAAACACCTTGTTTGACGAGAAGAGAGTTAAAAATACGACGAGCAAGGGAGAATGTTTGACGAACTTTGAGTCGTTTGGAAATTAGGTCAAAAAGTGTCTTGAGTGTTTGATATATCTTCTCAATCATAACTAAAACTAAGGAAAAATTAAAACGGAGAATTAAAAACGCAAAAATCATTGCACGGTGGTCGGCTGCTAGGGCTGTTCCTCCCGTTCATTCCAAAACTAAGAGTTCTAGCTAGCCATAGACAGAAGTAGAATTTATGTATAGGTAATCATACGGTTTCGAGTTCAATTTGGGATTAAGTTGCACGAGTTAGTTTTCCAAAAAGTTGAAATTGCACGAGCCGCTTCGGCGAGTGCAATTTCAGCTTTTTGAAAAACTCACAAGTGCAAATTAATTCTAAATTGAACGAGAAAATCCACATGATTACTTATTAATAATATAAACATGAAAAAATTTGCGTGGAGGATGTTTTGAACTTTACGAACTCTGAACTCACCTCCCAGTTTTGTCCGCGCGCAGTTTCGCGCACTTAATCTCAGGTGATTATAATTTGCCAATCATGGCCCAGAATGTGCTCGCGCGTGCATTTGAACTTCGCTGTCGTAATTTTCCGGATTTTCATCTTTGCAGTATTCTCTTACTGGGTTTGAGATCTTAGGTCAGCTTTGCTGCTGTTTTTGGAGATTTGAGTCTAGTTTCTTCACCACTTTAGGCATTATGATTCGCCGTTTATTGTATGTTCCGTAATTACGTGGTAAGTTCATTAAATAGTTCGTAAATTTGGAGTGAGCCGACAACTCGCTGAATACAATTCCCAACAGAGGAAGTGCCGGAAGATCTTTCTTGAAGCCATTTTCTGTCATTCGAAGCTTCTGGACAAACTTTTCATCATAATTTTACGTGATATCATTGCCTTAGAAAATTTCCTTTTGTCTTTCAGTCAATCATAATCTAGAATTACGATGTGTTATTTGCACTGGTGTTACACTTTTTGCACTGGTGTTACACTTGAACTGCACTGCTCTCAGCCAATCAGAATCTTTTCATGTATATTAGGAATGTAACGAAACTTGGCAGGCAAGTAGGTTGATAAATTACCTATTTATTGGTATTTATGTCATCCCATGTGACTGTTATCGTGAATTCATATATGTTGCCCAAATTTATCCATCGGAAAGAAAATTCAGGAAAAAAATAGTAAAAATTTGATAATAGTTTTCTGCATAGAATTCTGTGATTTCTGGTGAAAACCCCTTTCAATCGATGAAATGGCGTAGAGATACAGGTAATTGAAGACATTCAAATTTCCCGCCACATGACTATATATATGGTCAAGACTTACGGGTTTTAAACGCTAAACAGTGAATGCATTCGATATGGAGAAAAGACAACGCTGCATAAGATCAAAATTGTAGTTGTTTTGATTTAGCATGTATGGTGCTATGACGCGTATTTCGTCACGAATTACATCATTGTTGCGTCATAATGACGTAATTCGTTATAGCACCATATATGCTAAATAAAAAAAGTACATTTTGATCTTATGCGGCTTTGTCTTTTTCCGTTGCAAATGCATTTACTGTTTAGCGTTTAAAATCCCTTAATTTTGACCAAATATGGTCATGTGGCGAGAAATTTGCATTTCTTTAATTACCAGTATCTCTACGCCATTTCATTCGATTGAGATGAGGTTTTCACTGTAACTATTTTTTTCTGTGAGACAAATGCCTGTACCGTTTTGAACACTGATTTTCAAAGTTTTAGTGTTGTTACTAAAAATAAGTGTCATTTAAACTCGAAACAACACCTATAGCTAACGAAAAGCGCGGGAAGAAAACGCGACAGATCTTGGGTTTTGTACTTGACATACAAGACTTCATTCTCATGATCATTCTGAATGTTGCATCAAGTTGGTGACCATATGACAGGGCTCAGCAAACGCTGATAAGAGAGCAGAAAGAAAACAAGTTTCAGTGTCATTGGGTCATTTTTAAGGTTACTACTATTTTTGAAAAGAACAGAAAGCTACACAGCAAAAATAAAGACAAAGCATTGTCACCTAAATAAAAAAAGGATTAGTAACGAAACATGATCCTGTTCTAAAGTTTGCAGTTTTGCGGACCTTAGTGACATATCAGATGGAGTAATACAAGTCAGGTGAGTTTCACAGCCTTTTTTAATCGTTGATAAACTGAGATAAGCATATATATTGAATGAATGAATGAATGAATGAATGAATGAATGAGTGAATGAATGAATAAATGAATGAATGAATGAATGAATGAGTGAGTGAGTGAGTGAGTGAGTGAATGAATGAATGAATGAATGAATGAATGTGTGAATGAATGAGTGAGTGAGTGAGTGAGTGAATGAATGAATGAATGAATGAATGAATGAATGAATGAGTGAGTGAGTGAGTGAGTGAGTGAATGAATGAATGAATGAATGTGTGAATGAATGAGTACCTTTATTTAAGTGTCAAAACTAAAATAGCAGTAAAAAACCACTAAATGGGAACACTATAAATAAATTGAAATTAAAATAAATAAAACTACTTACAATTAATATGAGTCTCATAAAAAAGAATGACTATTTCTCCGTATGTAGTTTGAGCCAATAAAACAGAGGAATAAAACAACTCTGGACCGCCATAGTTTGCGCTCAGCTTCGCGTTAAACTCATTATATCTCTATACTACTAGCGCCTCGCGGAGAGGGGGTGGAGCATCGTTGAACATTGATCTTCAGATTGAGAAAGCCAGGTGCCGTGGTAAAATAAAGATAAGACGTTTGTCTCTACCCATGTACATACATGTAAACTGGCACTGATCAGTACTCATCTTATAGGAGTAATAACATCTATTGCTTCAAGCTAATTATCGGCAATTCGGGCACCTGTATGCCGATTTGACCACACCCTTGTTGTCCGTGGTTTTAAACGGCTGCAGATAAAAGCTGACAAGTTTCAGATTTCCCCGCAATTTGTCTTAAGGCTATACTTTTTTCCTGGACGGTAAACAGCAAAACTGGATTCTGATACTGTTACTGTTTGGAACTTATTCCACTCCTAGCTTTCATAATATTGTCGGAATTCTTTCCCTTCAACAGCGACGCGGACATTTCACGAGCAATTCTTCGAGTCATTGAAGAGAAAGGTACACTCCTTAGTAAAATGGCCGTTTCAGGATTGGCAGCTATCATGAGTGGCCATGGGAATCGTTGTCGACTAAGAAATAAGAGGTAAGTAGTGGTTCAGTAAAAGAAGTTGTGATAAACTGATTCTTTACACTGGCAAGGAATGACAGATGCATGTTTTTGGATATGATCTTAGCAGATTACTCTTTCGTGTAATTTCAACTTCGTGGATTCATCGATGGATTTTGTAGTTTACCCATGAGTTTTGCTATTGTGGCCGAGTAACATGATATATCCCGAGAGCATTTGCCTCATTCCGCTGACCAGTAGAAATGAAGGCTTTGGTAACAAGACCTACTACCAAGCCTGTTTCATGATTCTTTGAATACGCCAATGAAGTGCATGGATACTACACCAGATATGCATTTAGAAAAAATCTATACATATAAAAAGTGCTTAAGGTAATTTCTTAGTATTGCATTGCGCATCCCTACTGCGCACGATTTTTGCGTCATTAGCGCGTGCACGTGCAAAACGTAAGAGATTTCCCTCAAACTAAGCTCGATAGCAAAATAAATGCTCCTTTTCTCTTAAACGAGCTCGGTGACCCCCGACTTTTATTTCAGGTATTTGCTAAGAACAGTCAAATAAAGAACATATTTGAAAAAGAAAAAAAAATTGATAGTGGAACATGAGTTTTTTTTGGAAAATAGTTCCCTGCTGGGTGTATTTTGGCCAAGACGAGGACTTCAAGCTAACCACGGAACTGTCCGTAAAAGTGCAATATCCCTTCGACCAGGCAATCAAAAACGGCTCAAATGAAGCAATACTGCCTATGTGAATAAATGAAGCTTTGCTTTCAAGATAAAACTTTGTGTCTTTCAAGTAACCGAGACTTATTTCTGTATGAAGGTGATTCGAATTTTTAAGGCACAACTAGTAGAAATACCCCATTTTAAGAGCCTGCTGACGCGTAAACGAGCACGGTGACCCCATTTAATTTTTTTATTGCATTTTTTTAATGTTCATATCATGAATGTTAACTATGCCAAGTTTCAAAAAAAAGTTTGATAGTAGAACAATTACCTTAATAATTGTGGTAAACAAACAATTGCTTATACAGCAGCTATTCTCTGGGACAATATCCTTAATCATCACAAAGATCTCAATACCTTCAACCTCCTGAAACACCTCAAACTTTATTTAATTTACTGTCTGAACAACATTCTGAAAATTACTATATTTCTATATGCTCCATTTTTTCTAATTTTATGTACATATCTCATTCTCTTGACAGTTTTCTCTTCTCTTAAATCTTCATAGAAACATAATAACTGGAGACTCTCCATACTCATATAGCACACTTTCTTTTTTTGCTGTATTTACATTTCTAAGATGTAAAACCTGTAAATGTACGACTGAATAAAGTTATTATGATTATTATGACTATTATATGATTATTATGATTATTATGATTATTATGGTTATTATGATTATTATGATTGTTATGATTGTTATGATTATTATGATTATTATGATTATCATGATTATTATGATTATTATGATTGTTATGATTATTATGATTATTTTGATTATGATTATTATTTTGATGATGATGATGATGATGATGATGATAATGATTATACCTCTTGATAATGCATAAGGCCACAAGCTGACGTTAAGAATCATTTGTTGAACATTTTTATTTTAGTCAGAAGCCCATCACTCGGAGCGTGCAACTCCCACCCTAAGCCTATGAAATGCTACTGCATTTTTATATACTGATCTATTTTTAGGCTTCTTTTCAGTCTACCTGAGCGCGCTTCGGCCTGGAGTGGACGCGTCGACTTAATCTTCCGGTGAAATGATAACGTCACTTGAAAATGAAGTCCGTGCTTGTGATTGGTCGCTGAGGTTCCTGGATGGGGGTCTGAATTGGCGGTAAATTGAAACTAAAAATGGATCGGTCCATGAAAACGCCGTGACAGGAATCACGCTCCTATTGATGGGCTGCTGTTATAGTAGTCTAAAAGAATAGAAACCTTTTAAGGATAATTTTATGAAAATGATGCCTATCTTAATTCAATTTCATATTTCCTTACTTCCTTTGATTATTTTTCGTTTACATTTTTCAACTCTTGCAGAGTGGTGGTGGTGTGCACCGAGTGTCTTATTCCCAGTCTACTTCAGCTAGAACAGTTGATAAATTAAGGCTATTTAACACGTGTTTCGTGAGCCGACCTGGCGTCATATCCTTGCTGAGGGAGCTGGAGGAAAAATGTGTTTCCTTCCAATACAGGAATAACCCGTACTCCAGTATTGCAATGCTGTCTCACGACTGAATACCTCCTTCCCTCTGATAAGAGAGAAAAAAACTAATTCAGTAATATCTTGTGTCGGGAAATGGTGGATCCAAACTAATATGTGAATTCTACCTTTCAGGGCGTAGCGACCATCCACTTGCGTACCTTAAGAAATATGAAAAAAAAAAATACAATTTAAATTAAAAGTGTCTTTAGTATTAAAATAATTTGGTTTGGGAAAGTTCGTATTACGTTTCTGGTTTCTGTGAGTTAAAATGAAAAAACTAGGCGAATAAAAAGCGCTATTTAACTGAAGTTCAAAATCCAGCGAATCCAATATCGATTGCTTTTTACCCTGCCATCAGTCATCACTATGACTGACGATAACACGATTTTGATTAAAAAAACAAACAAACAAACAAACAAACAAAAACAAAGTAGTTCAAAATACACCAACCACAACACAACTACATTGCCTTTTTGAGTCCTTTTGAGTGCCTAATCGTTCTTAGACTGCGAGGGGTCTCTATTTGCTGGGGCCGAATCCGTGGGGAAGAAATCAAAATAAGTGAGCGTGAGTAAGGGCGGGAAGACATTTCGTTCGTCTTCCGACGCCCGTGCTACTCGCTGCTACCGCCTTGGCATGTCACGCTCACACGCTCACTGCCCACCGCTTGTTTGTGTTGCGTTCTCCTTTGAGTTCTTCCCCACGGATTTGCGAGAAAAAGAGAGACTGCAAGCATAAAATTCGTCCCCACGCTCTCTCTTCTTTGGTACGGCACGCTATCTCTCCTTTGCCCCCCTGGGGCCGAGGTTGCTTGGGGTGTTTCAGATCCGCAACCGTATTTCACGAAACTCTTTGGCTCAGTGGTAGAGGACCGGACTAGCGTGCAGGAGGTCGATGGTTCAAACTTCGGCCGGACCAACATTCAGGGTCTTAAAAAAATTAAGGAGAAAGTGCTGCCTAGTTTGTTATGACAGCTGCAAATGGTTTAGACTTTCTCGTCTTCTCGGATAAGAACGATAAATGCGTAGGTCCCGTTTCACAACTCTTCATACTTATTCTGTGGGACGAAAAAGAACTAAAATGGGGTGCTAATGGGGTACCTAGTTATCAGCTAACTAATTGGCCAATCGACAGTTAACTACTAATTCTAGTTAACTATTAACTTTCATAGTTAAAGGAGCAGTGTCACAAGATTTTTGCTGTTTAAGTCAATTCTGTGCTAAAATCATTACTTTGAGGCTTTAATCATAAACAAAAAGCTTCTGCAAAGCTACGACGAAGATATCAGATGAATTTTATCAGCGAGGGCTGACCATAATAAATTTCTTGAGGATTTTTGGAACACGTGGCATCAAAACTTGAAAAAATTGGCCAATTTTTTCAAGTGTCAATACATTTCTATCCATGCCAGCCGTAGCGACACGCGTCAGGAAGCAGTTTCAGTACCTTCAAATAGTCTTCAATAACAAAACGGGATAATAAGTTTTGAAATTCAATTGATGCGAAGACACCTTCTGGCTTTTTATAAAGCTGCCAAATAGCGTGAGAATGCCCCTTTAAACTGACTGCTTGCAGCTCATTGATGCCAGGGGAATGATCTGACTGCTCAATGGTTTCAGTGACAGGACTAGGCGCTGATGAGTCATGAGGAGTTGCTGGCTCCGTTTTTAACTCCACATAGCAATGCTCTGTTTTCTTGGGCTGAGAGTAGTAGTCTTATCGGTTAGTTTTGCACCCAACTCGCGCTCTGATTGGCTCTCTGAGCCCTAATTCTTATGCAAATGAACCCTAGCCCTAACCCAAGATGGCGACCCTCAACCCTAACCCCTTCCCTAGTTCCCATCTGAGGTCACCCCTCCCCTAGTTCTTAGGCGCCTAGTTCTTAGTGGCCTAGTTCCTTGGTGACATCATCTTTTCCCCAATTCCCCTCTGAGTACTCCTCCCCTAGTTCTTAGGCGCCTAGTTCCTGATGACGTCATTCTTATCACGTCATGTGACCCCTCGTTCCCAGTCCCCTTTCACCTCCTCTATTTCCCAGTCCCTAATAACCCTAATTTACATATTCAAGATGGCGACCTAAGAAGGTGGTAACGCTCGTTACTAGTCTATTACATCAAATGAGTCTTATATCAGGATCATGACATGTTTGCTTATCCATGTGGGACAACTGACTCAGTTACTTTAGTCACTGCGCATGCGCAGTGCATCCTGGTAAACCATTAGGTCAAGGGTTGATTATATATGAGTCACGAAACGTCCTCTGGCGTTTGTGGGACAACTTACTCTGTCCCTTATAAGCGAAATAGTACAACACGCATGCGCATTAACACAAACATTACAAATTTAAGGTGAAACAACACTTTATTGAGAAAAAATGAAAGATTACAAAGTTGCATGGTTATGTAAGTGAGAATCCAAGATATACGGAGGTTATTTTCAACCAATCAGGAGCGGAATTAAGAGTACAAGGGATAGTATCCTCGATTGTCACTCGAGGGACCCTGCAGGGTCGTTTATACAAAGCTAATAGATTGTTTATAAAAACGAAAACGATGAAATTTGTAATCAAATAAAGAAAAAGAAAAAAAAAAAGAAAAAGAAAGAAAGAAAAAATTATTACTTATGGCCCTTGTAGGGTTTGAACTTCCGACCTCTCGTATGCTACCGCAGGCTCAGATCCGGTACATTCAAAAACGTTGTAGGTACGTTATCCAATCAACAACAATAGTATAGCCT